>AWOL01S0221840.1:0-33802 GCA_000715115.1 Nicotiana otophora
AAAAAAAAAAAAAACTTATCAAAAGAAGCATAAGCATTCTCTTGTGTCTTGGCAGTTGTGCTGTGATGAGATAATTCATGGATTAAAAACAGTAAAATGATAATATTAACCATCATCATCCTATGCGAAAAAACACTTTAACCCTCATCATAGTAAACAAACTTCTGTTTTGTTTAAAAAGTAAGCACATTTTTTGAAGTATACATTGTATACTGATTGTCGTATGTCAGAGTAAACATCCAACACGACCTTGCATTACAAATCTCTATATTATAATCCTTGTATTACTTATCTTTGCATAAGTTGTCTTTATACCGAAAGACCCCTAAATGTGTTTGTTCTCAAGGTATTGCTCTATGGGGATGGACTATACTTGCACTTGATTTTCATGGAAAGGAGCAAAATGTTAGAAACAGTAGAGGATTGCAAATAGTTAAACAAGAGTAATGCAAGTCCAATAAGGAGAAGGAAATGTATGAATCTTGAACTAAACTCCTTTATGTGAATTCCAAAAGAATGAGGTTCATTATGTAGGCCGTATATTGCCCCCAAGGCTTTGGTCTAGTGGTAAAAGCACCACTTGTGATGTGTGGGTTAGGCGCTCGTTATGAGTTCAAACCCTAGCCCATTATCCACCAAGTTTCAGACCGCGCGCCTCTTGCCCTCGGAGATTTCTCGGTTATTAAAAAAAGTAGGACGTATATCTAGTGGGAGATCTATCTAGTTCTCACCTAGACAATTATCTCTTCATGAATATACGAAATGGAGGTTCCAATGTGAAGATCTGCTGAAAATAGTATGCCACTGCCTAGTTGTGGGTGTTTTGGCAAAATAATTAAAATTTATTGAAGTATTTGAATTTTAGAAATTTAGTTTACCAGAGAGATGATGCGTACTGACAAAAAAGAGAAGAAGAGATGATGTAATGCATTTATCCCTGCCTTCTCTGCGTAGATGAAATATTTTTTTGAGCCAGTCCAATGATATTCAGGATCGTATATTAACTAGTTTTATTATCGTGCACAATGCCACAATTAGCTGCAGTTTTGGATGCAATTTCATAATAAAGTCAAATTATCTCATTTACCCATATTGAAGTGAAATCCTTTAGTTTCAAAACATTGGGACAGTGTTCAGTTCCTCACCTTGTTTTCTCCTTTCCTTTTCTCTTTCGTTTCCTCTTTAATATCTATGTTCAGTTCCTTAACTTGTTTTCTCCTTTCCTTTCCTTTTTGTTTCCCCTTAATTTCTATTTGTAGGCCGGGTAATCGCAGAAAGTGTGATGTACAGCTATGGGACTGTTCTGCTGGACCTGTTAAGTGGAAAGCATATTCCTCCAAGCCATGTAATGTACTCTGACATATAAATCTTTAAAAATTTCTGCACCATTTGGCTCATCTTTTATAGTTGTTTACTTATTGCATCTAAAATCTCTGAATGATGCCGAAAACTAGAATTAAAGCTGTTTCACTCTTGCATGCATTGTCTCACTAGTTCTTGGACTTTGCTCTCTTTTCAGGCACTAGACTTAATTAGGGGTAAAAATGTGTTGTTATTAATGGATTCATCCTTGGAAGGACAATATGCCGATGAAGACGCAACAGCATTGGTTGAACTTGCCTCAAAATGTCTCCAGTACGAGGCTAGGGATCGACCTGATATCAAGTTCATTCTTAATGCAGTGGAGCCCCTTCAGAAGCAGAAGGAGGTACTTGTAAAACATCTTTGATCCTGATGCAATATTCCCCATATTTCTGATGGGTTGACCTAGGTTCTAGGATCTGAAAAATATTTCTGCACATTGTTATCTTAGGTCGCGTCACATGTTCTGATGGGTCTAACAAAAACTCCCGTGGTGCTTCCAACCATGCTCTCTCCTCTTGGAAAGGCTTGTGCGAGGATGGACCTCACTGCTGTTCATGATATCTTGCTTAAAACAGGTTATAAAGATGAGGAGGGTGCTGAAAATGAGGTGAGTTCATTCGTTGTTACTTTTTATACTGATGTAAATGGTGCTTGTAAATCATTGAACTTGATGCAGAAAGATCATGGGGTTATTATCTACAATAAGAAAAACTCTAATTATCCTCTATGACCATTTAATATGTTTCTTTTCTCATAACTTTGTTTTAATTTCTCATGCTGGTCTCTCTTTTTTTGTGTTCTCAAGTTTAAGCATTTATCATTAAAAAGTTTAGCCATTTAGCTGAAAAAGAATCTTACCTAGTACTTCTGGTGGAGATTTGACATACTTGTTTCTACCTAAATTTTTGTAAAGCTCTCATTCCAAGAATGGACACAACAAGTTCAAGATATGTTAAATACCAAAAAATTTGGGGATATAGCTTTCCGCGACAAGGACTTCAAGAGTGCAGTTGACTATTATTCTAAGGTAATCCCTTTGTTTGCTCAAATTTTATTAAATTTGTTTGGTGCTTGCTCCTTTGTTAATTGGCCTTTCTCTAGTGAGGCTCTAATCTTGGGGATTTTAGTCCCACGTTCCCTTGGCATTAAGAAGTCGCTTATATTTGGATATAAGGGCTCTTAGAATGACTCATGCTGCCATATTTTTGTTCATGTAAATGTAGGATATGCATGCGAGATGTCATTCTGATGTCATCTTTTCCTGCTTAAGAACAAAGATGGCAGTAATATTGTGTTATAAAGATCTCAAAATCCTCATACTTAAGAGCTTCTAGGATTTTCTAGATATGGGATCCACAGCTACTTAAGGCTATGGCAGCCTGAAAGTTTCTTTGGTCTGCATTGTGGGCTCTGTGTATTTCGCATTTTGTGATAATTGGAGACGAAATGATAGAAGTGCTGCATTTTAGAGTAGCTTGGAGTTGGAGCACATTTGAAACAAAGAAAGGAGAGTAGCTCTATATCTCATTGCTGCGTATTGATCATGAACAGTTTCTTATTTTCTTGAGAAGGGAAACTCTCGTACTGTATGTAGCCGAAACCTGAAGGAAGCCATGTCCAATAATGAACACGGTCTTTGAGTTTTCTGCCATAATTAATGATTAGGTATGTAACGCTTGGTCTTAGGGCTTTAAGTCCAAAAAAATCTGCAAGTTTCTTGGAGCAAATGGGAAATGCAGGGTGGGGATTGGTGTTTGAAAATGTATTTATTATCTAAACCTGTTTAGTGTGCACCTTTTGAAGTATGAGATATCCACTCAGATGTTCTATCACCTCCTTACTACGTTGAGCAGCATGAGAGTCGTAGAAGTTCGAGACTTCCCCACTTCACCCCCTTAATTTCAAAGTATAATACTTGTCTTATTATGAATCACTTGATGTTCTTGTTCTCGACTCTTTTTTTATTCATTATAAAAAAAATATAATATATTATTCTACTCCATTATTGATCATATTTAGCTCATAGCTGCGTGTATGCGTAACTCTGTCTAGTTTATTTTTTTCCCAACAGTTAGTATCAATGATGTCTGTTCCTTCCGGCACTGTTTTCGTGAGGCGGGCCCTTTCCTACATGATGATCGGCCAACCAGAACTCGCACTAAGGGACGCTATGCAAGCGCAAGTTTGCTTGCCCGAGTGGCCTACTGCATTCTATATGCAGGCTCTTGCCCTATCCAAACTTGGCATGGAAACTGATGCACAAGACATGCTCAATGATGGAGCCTCCTTTGAAGCAAAGAAGCTAAACAGTTGGCGCAACTGATTCTGGCACGCTAGGTGAATCTAGAACGTCTCATCTTTTATCGAAGCTGGAGGTAGCTATAGTAAAGATGAGAGAGGATACTAAAAAATCAAAGGTGATGTGGCGCTTTTGGGGTTATATTTATCTCAGCCCCCACGCTTTTGTAGCCAATACAGTTCCATACAGAAAATGTATAAAGTACTCAAATGAAAACCCCTCAGTAGTTTAGTTCGCGATGAATACCAATTCTTAGTTTTGGAACTCATCAAGAGTTCTTTCAATGTCATGTTTGGGTAAACATTACTGCCAAGGTATTGCTTTTTACAGTTGTTTTACCAGTTGGTCATATTATGCCAGATTATAGTGAATTTGAGTCAAAAGTGTCCAAGAATTTCGACATTATTGAATTTGAGTCAATTTTTTGACGTACTTTGACGCGTAATACCTTAAAGGTTGATGCGTGATCCATGTAGTATTTGCTCAATATACCACTCCGAGCAGAGGCGGATTTAAGATTTGAACTTTATGGGTTCAGGATGTCATTGAACCCACTAACCATTTTGAGTTATTTGGAAGAGAGGGTTGAATAGAATCTTAACAAGAATATACTTGGGTGCTGCAAAAAATGGTGTTAACCAATAAATGTATTTTACCTTTCATCATTTTGGGTAGATATAGTCTAGGGCAAATTTAGACTTTGGATATCCAGAAGTCCAGAACCTAGCTACAGATATTTTTTCTTTTCCACTGAAGAAATCCTTGTGTACCTTCGTCTTCTATATAAAAACATATGCACTTTAGAAGCAATTGTGCATTCTAAAATTCCTCTGATTCTGAACGTTTCTGATTTAGAGATGGGAAAGTTTCTAACGATGGTCTTCTTTATCATCACGTTTCTTGCTCTTACATCAGGTAATTCCTTTATTTTGATATGGAATTTCGTATCTTTGACAATTTTATGAGGTATCTTGTACTGATGAGCACCCTCCACTTCCAACCAAGAGGCTGTGAGTTCGAGTCACCCCAAGAGCAAGGTGGGGAGTTCTTGGAGGGAAGGATGTCGAGGGTCATTTGGAAACAGCCTCTCTACCCCACGGTAGGGGTAAGGTCTGCGTACACACTACCCTCCCCAGACCCCACTAGTGGGATTATACTGGGTTGTTGTTGTTGTATCTTGTACTGATGAGAAACATATATCATGTAACATAAAAAATTTAAGAAGATGAGAAAAACCACGTATTTTTAATTGCTAACCATAACTGAGAATGTTAGTAATATTTATTTTCCTTTGTATGCAGCTTTTCCAAAGTGCCGACAGCGTTGCGTTAATGTATTCGGCAAAACTTGTAGAGATTTGAAGGATACTGCTAATTGCCAGTTTGTGTGTTCCTATTTCTATCCAGGTCGCCTATGTGATGCAGGTTACTATTGTGAAAATACATATGGTCCTCAGATCAACTGCAAATGCAACTATGAATGTCAATACCAGAATATGCCATCAACACCTAATATACTAACTCCACATAACGTGTTGCCCAGTGATACAGACTTGTTGTATCCCTAATCATTTTCCAATTAGGAAAAACCAGCTTGAATTTTCATGTCTTCAATATATAATGAAACAAAGAAATATGATGCGTCTTAGACTCTTAGTAAACCAATAATTGCACTTTTACGGCCATTTGCATTTCTCACTGCATATCTTGACCGTCGAAAATCAGGCCTCAGCCGTCAAAAATCTACAAATTTCGATGGTTTATTAATTAAAAAAAGTCCCAGGGTTAATAATATTTTTCGACAGGAGAAGGAAACCGTCACTGAATTTTTGGCCAAGATTCGTCGAAAATTTTGAAACCTTCACAAATAATTGTGAAATTTCGTTGTATTTGGACCGAGCCGTTGAAAATATTTGGATGTTTTCCCATATATTAAGGAAATAACCTTTTAACATTAATTAACAATAAAATTAATCATATTAATCTTAATTTGTTCATTGAAAATATAATGGATACTTCAAGACTCTTTACTCCCGGGCAACTTTGGAAAAACAAAAGTTAGTTTTTTCTTAATATCTGAAAATATTAAATATTGTGGACCACAAAAAAGAAGAAGTTAGAATCAATTAAAGTGGACCGGAGAAAATACAAAAGCAATTATAGCAATGAGGAGTCAAGTTCAAGCATGTCTTTAGTCAAAAGTCGTGCTCATAGTATAAGTCCCCACAAGCTATCAATTATTCGATCTCTTCAGCAATCTATAATCTTGCACGCATGCAAATCTAGGTACATATCAATTATTTGAATTGATATTGCAACTACCTTAACTTGATCAAATCATGGTCAAATTTACATTCCCAAGTGAAATAATATGTTCTCGAGTCGATTCTTTAATTACTTACCTTGATGTTTGGGATTGACGAGAGCTCTATTCCCTAATATACCAAGTCGTTCTCTTGAGTTTTCTTGGAGAAGTTGTAATGTCTAATCCCACAAGAATTAAGAGTTTAACTTCACTATTTTGGTGGCAGCCACTGAAACATTCAGATTGAAGCTATGGCGTCCACTTTAATTATAAAAAGGAGGATAGGAAAGAGGCTAATATTCATTCGTGTAAGAATCTATTAAATATATTTTATTATTTTGGATGTAATAATTATTTTTAAAATTTATTTTTGGTCTGTTATTTATTTCACTTCATTCCTCAATTTAATTTCTTGTTTTGGGTTTGTAATTAATCATATATTTTCCTTTCTTTAACGTAGACATAATAGATCATTTCTAATTAGATGCCTCAATGACTTAGAAACGTAATTTGGAACAGATAGCTAATATTATTTACACAGAACACTCTAACTTCTTAATATATAGAATCTTAGAAATTGTAAACTAGTTGGAACCAATATAATTTAATTTGTCTTGTAAAAGTAAAATATCTACAAAGGAATGGATTAGGTGACAACACATTGATAGCTTGTTTGGCAAAAAAAGTGTTTTTCTCCCGTGAAGTATTTTGCCAAACTTTTAGGAGAAAAGAAAGTGCTTTTGAGGAGAAGCATAAACAGAAATAGTTTTGGAGAGAAGAAAAGAGTAGTTTTTTTCCAGAAGCACTTTTGAGAAAAATACACTTAGAAACACTTTTTAAAAGCTTGGTCAAACACTAATTGCTGTTTAAAAGTATATTTCAAATTAATTAGTCAAACACAAACTTCTTCTCACCAAAAGTACTTTTGAAAGAAACACCTTTGAAAAAAGCACTTCTCAAAATAAGATGATTTTTCCAGCTTGGCCAAATATGCTATAAATCAGATTAGGTTATATCTTTTCTTATATGGTAACTCCAAATATCTAAATTCTTTAGAATTGCCAAATTATGCATTTTTAAGATCTCTTCGTGTTTTCCCCAGAAATCCCTGAAAATATTTATTTGTAATTTCGGGAAGAGTGTGACACTAAACAAACAAAAAATTCTTTCAAGCCATCGGGAAGTTGAGTGTATGGGTCAAAATCTATCTCTAGAATACTTAAGTCAGGATAGCATTAGCGAAACATTCTCAGGCCGCCACGTGTCGAAGTGTCTTAAGGAACAATGAAGGTCATGGTCGAATAGTCAACAAGAACTGAGGTCGAGGAGTCGTCAAGGATCGATGCCGATGTCGAATACCTTTGACAGAGTCATAACGGCTAGTTTCAAGATAAGACATTAAAGAGAATATTCTAGTGGATATTTTCTGCACTTATACTATTAGGGTTTCTAGGAACATGTTCCCTATAAATAGAAAGAGATACAATGATAAGGGATATGAGACATCCACTTGTAAAATACACTTTGACTTTATAGAGAGAATCTGGTCTTATTACAAATATATAAAAATAATATTTTCACTAAGATTCTTATCCATTTCCACTGGATCCGAAAATAACTCGAATATTCAAAGATTTATCCATCATTCATCATTGTCAGAAAGAACATCATTGATTTCATCCTTTCTCAGGTAACTCATTCATTTTATTAACGTAAATGTCATTTATTGCTATTCATTACTATTTAATGCTACATTACTTCTGTTGGGGTCCTTGAATATTGTCATTGTTGTGCACTATCATAACCTTCAGAATAGATCTACGTGCTATTTTATTATAATACCGTGAATTCCGTCTTTATGATATTATTATTAGCCAAGATTAACTCTTATTTGCATAAATCTAATTAGTTGAACCAAGATCTATATTTTTGGTCAAACAATTTGGCTTAGTTAATTGTTTTTGGTTTTCTTTAGATCTACAGCTAACACAACTCACTAACCTCATAAACCTCAAGATCTTCTTCTTTCTTTGTACGTACAAAAACCTACATGACAGGTAATCAAGGAGAAAGGACAAAAGTAACAGGCGATTTCCCTAGGAACCTCATGAGCGCTATCAACAAGAGCTATGAAACAATAGGCGAGGACGTGATGCCCACCACTTCCCCTAGGCGCGAGAGGTCGCCTCCCCCCATTGTAGCATAACAAAAAACAATGGAAAAAGGGCCTCCACATCCGCAGAACAAGGGACGTGAAAAAGCTCCTCGAAGCATGACTGACCTATATGCTAGTGAGCGTGCTCAATACGCGCGCTCCAGGCACGACTACAGAAACTGCAAGAGCTTGCATGATATAATGAGAAGACGAACAGTGCAACCGACCAAACCCTCTGACAACAGGTATAACTCACAATATTGACAGTGCCATCATTGCTGTTCTAAAGAGGATGGAGGAAATGGATAATGAAAACAAAGCACTCCGAGACCACATGAAAGAGCACCAAGAATGAGTCGACAAGATACCGGGCGCTCCTAAGTTGTTGTCAAAAAGTGACGCCGACAGGTTTGTAGAGCAGTTGTACCACAACGAAGAAGCCCCGCATGCCATACCAAAGACCTTCAAAATGCCGTCCTACCTCAGGATATACGACATAACGACTGATCCCGAAGACCATGTGACCCATTACGTCACCATCGTGAAAGGCAACGACCTCGCGAAGGAACAATTGTCCTCTATTTTGCGGAAGAATTTTGGCGCAACCCTTACGGGAGGGGCATTAACATGGTACTCTCAGCTACTATACCGCTTCGTAGAAACTTTCGAGGAAATGGCCGATAAGTTCGTAACTGCACATGCTGGAGTCAAGAAGGCCGAAGCAAGAGTAAACGACATAATCGCTGTCAAGCAGTCCTTGGGAAAGGGACTGAGGGACTTTCTCGCCCGATTCAACAGGTTAAGGATGACCCTTCCGAATGTGTCCGAGGGGATGGTGGTTGTAGCTTTCCAAAACGGGTTGAGTAGAGATGGTTAAAGAGCAACTAGAAAACTATTGAGCCGATTGATGAAATATACTCCAACCACTTGGGACGAAATCCATAATGCTTATTGTGCCGAAGTCTGAGCAGATGAGGACGACCTCTACGTACCAACTTATCGGCTCATCTCGGTACAAACCGAATCTAGAATAGAATGAAGAGACAAATCAGGAGCGATCACCCGGTCTCGCGACCCACCAGCGAACGACACCAGCCATACGTCAGGGCGCTCGCCACACCTTCCCTTTGCTATGAAGAAGGCCCATCCATGCTGAGGACAGGGACCCACGGGAACGAGAGAGGTATGCCCCCTTATTATCTGCTCACAATGTTTGTGTGTCACCTGCAGAAATAGTCTATGCTCTTGAGAAACTCGGAACAAAGGTAAAGTGGCAGCCAAATATGAGGTCCGATCCGAACACCAGGAAATTCGGTGCTCTCTGTGAGTTATACCAGGAACGTGGGCACAAAATAGAAGATTGCATCGCCCTCAGGCAAGAATTCATAAACATGTTGCGGCAGGGACACCTCAAAGAGCTGCTAAGCGACAAGGGGTGAAATAACTTCGCCAGAGGACGTGAACACCAAGGTCCGCCGAAGCCGCCATCACCAACTCGTACTATCAACATGATCATCGACGGCGGTGAAAGTGCCTCTATCAACGATGAAAAGTTCACCACCACTCACAAGCACAAGCGATCTATCACCCGCGAACGGTACGACAGACTCAAAGAAAGTATCATCTTTGATGAGTCAGATGCCAACGGTTTGACCTTCCTTCATAATAATGCCCTCGTCATTACTTTATGAATTTTAGATACTGATGTCAAACGTATCACGGTGGACGATGGAAGTGAGCGTGCATTATCCATCCCCCGAGTCCTCACCCAAATGAGACTCGAGGGCACGATAGTGCCATGCTGCATCACGCTAACCGATTTTAATAATGCAGTTGCACGGATATCAGGAGAAATCACACTCCCCGTCTTGGCCGATAGCATGACTCTGGAGACGATATTCCCCATCATGGACTAGGCCACCGCGTACAATGCCATAATGGGACGACCGTGGATACATCCCATGGGAGCCATCCCCTCCAACCTATACCAAGTAATTAAATTCCCAACACCATGGGGAATATTTAGCATACGCGGAGAACAACTTATGTCCCAGGAGTGCTACCGCATTGCCTTAGATAGCACGGCAACCCAACAGAAAAAGATAATAAAAAAGAGGCATAAGAATCAACATGGCCGAGGTGGACGCAAGAAGAGACCAGGGACATAGAAGACGCAAGAGGTTGCGAATTCGACCATAGAAGACCTCGACCCCATTCAATTGAACTTCAATGACTGTAGCAAAAAGGCCTATATGGGCTGCAAACTCCGTGAACCAGGTAAATTCAGTCAATTCTTAATAACTAATGCATATTTGTTTGCCTTCAACCATGCAGATATGCCGGGCATCCCCAGGGAAATCGCCACACACAAATTAAACGTCGACTCATTCGACTCCCCAGTAAGGCATGTTATGCATAAATTCAACCCCGCCATCAACGATGCCATCCACGAAGAGGTGGAGAATCTATTAGAAAATAACTCCATCAGGGAGTCGAATCCCAAGTGGATCGCCAATGTAGTGATGGTCAAAAAGAAAAATGGAAAATGAAGGATGTGCATGCATTTCACAGACTTGAACAAAGCATGTCCGAAGGATTCATTCTCGTTACCTCACATCGACTAACTCATCGACGCAACAGCCGACACGAGTTATTGAGTTTCTTGGACACGTACTCAGGCTATAACCAAATACTTATGGAGGAAGAAGACCAGTATAAAATCACGTTCATCACCCACCAAGGAACATATTGTTATAGGGTCATGCCGTTTGGACTAAAGAATGCAGGGGCTACATATCAAATATTGGCCACAAAGACTTTCAAAGACCAGCTCGGCAAGACCATGGAAGTATATATAGATGACATGTTGGTCAAGTCCGTAAAGGCAAAGGATCATATCGATCATTTGAAGGAATCTTTTGACATACTAAGACGGTACGGAATAAAATTAAACCCGGAGAAATACCCGTTTGGCGTAGCCTCTAGAATGTTCTTGGGTTTTTTGGTGTCACAACGGCGGATTGAAGTCAACCCTGACCAAATCAAAGCTATCGAGGGGATACCAGAACTCTTGACTACTAAGAAGCAAGTCCAAAGGTTGACTGGTCGAATCGCCGCCCTATCGAGATTCATCTCACGGTCGTCTGATAGATGTCATAAATATTTTGGCATGCTAAAAAAGGACAACGGTCTCGAACGAACTCCCGAGTGCGTCCAAGCTCTACGAGAACTGAAGGCATACCTATCATTACCACTTCTGCTTTCAAAACCCAAACCTGGGGAACACCTCATCGTCTATCTAACTGTCTCTGAAGTAGCGGTTAGTGCAATCCTGATCTGCAAAAACAAAGGTACGCAATCTCCAATCTATTACATTAGCAAAGCACTCGTCAATGGCGAGATGAGGTACCTGCACCTCGAAAAATTAGCTCTGCATTGGTCATAGCTTCACGAAAGCTTAGACCCTATTTCTAGTGTCACCCTATCTCGGTCGTTACAACTTTTCCCCTGAGGAGCATTTTGCATAAACCCGAGCTATCGGGGAGGCTAGCCTAGTAGGCCATCGAGCTAAGTGAGCACGATATCACATACCAGCCGCGAACGGCAATAAAGCCGCAGGTGTTCGCCGACTTTTTCGCAGACTTCAGTGCAAAGATAATTCGTGAAGTCGAATAAGAAGCCGTACATGCTTCCCTCAAAACACAAGACCTCCGGGTCCTATACACCGATGGAGTATCCAACGCATCAGGATCCGGACTGGGACTCGTACTCGAGGTCCCTACAGGCGAAGCAATTTGCCAGTCCATATGGTGCCCGGATATGACTAACAACGAGGCCGAGTATGAGGCCGTTATTACAAGGTTGAGGCTAGCACTCAAGTATGGGGCAAAACGGTTGAAACTCCGCTGTGATTCCCAGCTCGTAGTCAACCAAGTCCTAGGGACTTTCCAAATCAAGGAACAAAGGTTGAAAAAATATCAGACTGATATCTGCAATCTACTGCCTGAGTTCGCTGAATGCCAGCTCGACCAAATCCTACGTGCGCAGAATGCTGAAGCGGACGACCTCGCCAAACTGGCCGCAACTACTAAAAGCATCACGATCGGGGATAAAAGTGTAGTCTACCTCCTCAATTCGTCACTAGACCAAATCGAGGTAAGAACCATAGGCTTAAATTGGGATTAGCGCAATCATATTATCGCCTATTTGCAGGACGACACACTCCCAGACAACAAAAAAAGCCAATAAACTAAGAATGCAAGTAGCCAGATACAGTCTCCTCCATAGCGACCTGTATAAGAGGACTTACGACGGCCCTATGGCAAAATGCTTGGGCCTAAACCAGACCCAGCGCGTCCTTGAAGAAGTCTATGAAGGCAATTACGGTGCTCACTCCGGCAATCGAGCACTCGTCAGATGCCTCATACGGGCGGGATACTATTAACCCACTATGAAAAAGGATGCCCCGGACTTTATGAGGAAATGCTAACAATGCCAAAATTATGCCCCAATGATTCACCAAGCAGGCGAACACCTCCACTCAGTCACCTCCCCGTGTCCGTTCATCAAATGTGGGATGGACATCGTAGGCCCCCTCCCAGCAGGGCAAGGTAATGTATGATTCCTTTTGGTTTTAACTGACTATTTCTCTAAATGGGTGGAAGCAAGAGCGTTCGCCAAAATATGGGAACAAGAGGTAATCACCTTTATATGGAGGAACATCATCTGCCGATTCGGCCTACCCAAGGAGATCAGCTGTGACAACAGACCCTAGTTCACGGGAAAGAAAAACGCCGAATTCTTCGAGAAATGGCATATCAAGAGGATACTTTCAACCCTATATCACCCAGCGGGTAACGGACAAGCAGAGTCATCCAACAAGTCCATACTAAATATCATGAAGAAAAAGCTCGAAGATGCCAAGGGAATGTGGCTGGAAATACTTCCAGAAGTATTATGGGCATACCAAACAACTCCGAAGACAAGCATAGGAGAGACGCACTACTCTTTAGTCTATGGGACCGAGGCAATAATACCAGTCGAAGTCGGAGAACCCAACCTAAGGTACTCCCACGAAAGCAGTACGAGTAATGATAAGAGTAGAAGGCAGGACTCGGCAAAATCGATGAAAGAAGAGATATAGCGTACATAAGAATTGTCGCCCAAAAACAGCAAGCAGAACGCTATTACAACAAGAAAGCAAAGGCCCGGCTGCATAACGTTGGGGACTACGTGCTAAAAGCCAAAACTCAAGCGAGCAAAGACCTACTTGAATGCAATCTAGGAACAAATTGGGATGGTCCGTACAAAATCACAGTCAAAGCAAAGAAGAGTTCATTCCAATTAGAGACAATGGAAGGAAAGCAATTACCAAACAATTGGAACATCAGCCACCTAAAATACTTCAACTTCTAAGAGAAAAAGTGTCCCCCAAGTCGTACTTTTTTCCCTCACTTGAGTTTTGTCCCATTTAGGTTTTCTCAAGAAGGTTTTTAACGAGGCGGTAAAGGGAACACTTCGAGTCGAACTACACGAGGGAGGGACTGTTTTTACTCTTTCACTCCTCGACTCCTCGATACTCTCTAAGGCAAACAATGAAGGGACTAGGTAGACTAGGACTGGAAGTGGAATGCAAGCCAACACCCAAAATCTATAACTCTCTCCATGTAAGTAACCAAGGCAACAACATCGAAGTAATAAGAAACTTACATTTATCAAGACACCTTTTTTGTGTTAAGATTATGTTCGGTCACGCTCGAACAATACCTACCGGCCCTCGGCCATGATTTAAAAAAAGGTTATGTTTGACCACGCACGAACAACACCTATTGGCCCTCGGTCGCGAAGATTATATTTGACCACGCTCGAACAACACCTATCGGCCCTCGGCCACGACTACGAAAAGTTTATGTTCGACTACGCTCGAACAACACCTATCAACCCTCGGCCACGACTATGAAAAGGCTATGTTTGACCCTGCTCAAACAATACCTACCGGCCCTTGGCCACGACATTGAAAAGGTTATGTTTGACTCCGCTCGAATAACACCTGTCGGCCCTCGATCGAGATTAATAAAAAGATAAGTTCTACCAAGTTCAAATAACACCCACCGGCCCTCGGTCGAGATTATTAAAAGATAAGTTCGACCAAGTACGAACAATACCTACCGACCCTCAGCCACGAGTTAAAGAAGTAAAGATTCGACCAAGTTCGAATAATGCCTATTAATCCTGGGCTTCATTCCGACAAACTTTGATATATACAAGGACAACGACAAAACATGAAGGATCAAAATGCGCAAAGTACAGAAACAAACCACAGCAAATAAGAAAGGTGAAAATAAAAGCAAAACCCAACTCTGATATTATAAACAAACGTTTCTTACAAAGGCTCGTAAAGATGCTAGAAAAAATACACAAAAATGTTAGAAAAAGCAAAAACGAACTACTGCTAATCACTACCATCATGGCCCGTAACACCCTCATCCTGACCCTCAGCGCCCTCTTCATCCTAGCCAGAGGTTATATGGAATCATACCAGGCCTCGTCCTCGAGGCGATCTATAGCATCCTCACCGCCCTCATCTTCCTCACCAGAACTAGGAGTAGTCAGATCATAGCCACAAGCAATCCAAGCTTTACGAGCCTTGACACGAGCATCCTCGAAGTTTGCAGTAGAAATGGAGCCCGCTACATACAACTTACGAAGCACATCCAGTCGGGCCTTAGCGTGAATCCACTCTTCGTATAACTCGTAGGGAATGTTAGGGAAGCCAGAAGCCACAGATGAAGAAGGCCGTTCAAGTAGTTGGCCTTCTCGGCCTCCAGAGCAGCAACCCGATCATAAAGGTCAGAGGTCTTTTCTCCAACTCCCCAATCCTTTCATCAAGCCGCTCTTCTTTAAGCCTTGTCGTCGACAAGTTATTTTCTCGCTCGGAACGAAGAGTTCAGATCACCACTTCAAGGGACTGTGCCTTCCTTAGAGCTTCCGACCAAGAGGATTCTGCCTTTTCTAGCTCCTTTTGCTTCTCGGTGACCTCGCCACTAAGAGCCTCCACCCTAAACTGACATTCTTCGGGTTGGCCTCGCAGTAGGAATACTTGGGCCTGAAGATCACTGCATTGGGTTTCTACGCCCCTGCTAAGCTCGAGCTCCTCCTCTTCTCCCCTCAACGCCCCTTCCAAGATGCTGCATTTCTCCACGACCCGCATTAACTCCTCATCCCGCTCCTTCAAATCCTCCCTCAGCTGGCGCACATCCTCGCCCTCGGGAGCCGACACTGGAGCTCCCGATACTTCTCAAGACATTAAAATATGTGTCTTTCAACTTCACGTAAACATCTTTACATTCTTGCTCCCGGCGAGCACTCTCGATCTCCAAAATAATCGTCTCGCAAAACAAAGAAAAGAAATTAGAGCTTACGAAAGAAAGCAAAGCATAAAGAAAAGAATGAACGCCGGTTGTACTTACTCGGAGAGCAAGGCAAGAAATGCTATTAGACAAAGTGCTATCATCTATCGTCTCGATGGTCGTACCCTCAATTTTAGAACAAAGAGGACAAAGGTCAGGGACTATTTCCTCGATGTTTACAAGTAGGTTATGATCCATCGGGATCGCAATAGTCCTTGAACCCTCTTCCAACCCTACTTCGCGTTGAGTGAGTCCCTCATCGATCATCCTCAACTCGTCCATATCCATGTCGGAGTCAGATCCGACGTCCTCCTCAGCGACGACCTTCCTTCTATCATCAGTCAAAGAAGGCATGTTTGCCGCGACCCCAGAAGATGAGGCCTCCGCCTTAGAAGTGCAGGGCCGTCATTATGCACTACGCCCTCGATCGCGTCCCCCACAAGATGCATGCTCGTTTCCTCCAAGTGAGGGGCCTCAAGACTTAACTCAGGGCTCTCTCTAATACGCACTGTGGCTATTTCTCGAATGTCAAAGCCACTATCTCCCACATCAATGGTTGCCGGCCTCTCTCTCCCCGTATCCACGACTCTCATCTTACGAGGCATTAGACCACCATCCTCAGTAGAGATATTGTCCTCATCAACTAACAAAAAGACTTAGGGAGCAGAAGAGTTATATGGAATGTAGACGGGCTCCCGAACTACGGCAACTGAGTTTGCGACTGGTATGAAAGACGTAGTAGTCGCAACAGGAGCCGAAGCCGAAGATGCAGCAGCCGCCCTTGGGAAAGAGGGCACTGGTGCCCGGCTCCTCCGAGAACCCCTGCCTGAGAAAAAGACAATATTAAGTTAGAAAAATGAACCCATAGACAATAGGAAATGGACCGTCCATCATCAAAGAAAATAAATTACTAGTCGAAGGGAGAGCAGGCTTGAATTTCTTGAAAAACCTTGGCCAATCACGGATCTCTACAATGTGAGGGAGGAGTCGCTCGACCCAGTCAGAGATATGAGAGACCAGAGGAGGAGGCAGGCCGTTGGTTGCAAAAAAGAAAAGTAAAAACATCAAAATTTGGAACCAAAATCGAACACAAAGAGTAACAGGGCACTCACGAGTGTAGTTCCAAGCTTCAGGAAAGTTGTTGACATTGGCCACAATGTCCTTGGTCCTGACGAAGAAGAATTTAAGCCAGTACTGACGATTGTATTTATCCTCCATCTTCACCACCAAACATTTGCCTCCTCGGTGGCAAGGTTCAGCATCGTCCCCCTATAAAAGCCAGGGGCGAATAGATGTATCAAGTGTCATAGTGTTAGCTCGACCCCGACCAACTCGGCAAATTTGGTCAGCATCTTAATCACCTTGTATACGTACGGTGCAAGCTGAGCCAGGCAAACGCCGTAATGATGACAAAAGTTCTCCACTAGCAAGAGGAGGGGGAAATAATAGCCGATGAGGAAGAGATAGGCATAAAGAATGCAGTACCCAGGACAATGGACCTGTACTATGTCCCCTTCAACCGGGATCAGCTCAATATGGTTTGGAAGGACGAATTTTGCCTTAAGTTCCGCCAATTCCTTAGGCGTCATCGTTGATTTAAAGACTCCAGGCGCGGCGTCCGGTACTTTGGTAAGGTCGGACCTGGATTCAGGATTACGCCAGATTATTTCCTCCACCGACGGGAAGGTTTCATCCTCAATAATGGCGGAAGCGCTCTCCCCATGAGAGGGAAACAACCACTGCCAAGGGAGCAACAGACTCCCCTTACCAGCATCAGAAGATACATTAGACATAATTCAACGTAGAGGAGAAGAGTAACAAACGAGAGGGAATGAAGAATAACATAGGTCAATGAAACAGAGAAAATAAATTTGGAGAAAAAGAGAGCAGAAGGAAGGTATGGTGTTTCGAAATGTTAGAGGGTAAACTCCAAAATCAGGTTCAAGGATCTCTATTTATAAAAGTCATGGCATCAAAACCGAAAATAATTCATTATGATTGGCACTAGAAGCGAAGCGGCATGTCTAATCAAAGGTCACACGTGAAACGAAGTGATGCATTGGGAATATACATCATAATAACGCATGACATCATGACGCCATCCTAACCCGTGGACAACATAACTCCAACAAACCACCCAAGAAATTTGAAGCATTTGAAATGTGAGGCCCACAGAGGGCCACTTCGCCTGCTCGCCGTAACAACCACGACCCGTGTAGTTCGCTTGATTAGCTCGACCACCAACAACATGATCCGCTCATCAAACCCGCCCGCGAAGTCAGCCTCAATAGGCGGAGGGACTAACTATATGGGTCAAAATCTATCTCTAGAATACTTAAGTCATGATGACATTAACAAAACATTCCCAGGCCGCCACGTGTCAAAGTGGCTTAAGGAACAACGAAGGTCATGGTCGAAGAGTCAGCAAGGATTGAGGTCGAGGAGTCGTCAAGGATCGAGGCCGAGGTCGAATACCTTCGATAGAGTTATAACGGCTAGTTTCAAGATATGACATTACAGAGAATATTCTAGTGGATATTCTCTTCACTTGTACTATTAGGGTTTCTAATAACATGTTCCCTATAAATAGAAAGAGACACAATGATAGGGGATATGAGACATTCACTTGTAAAATACACTTTGACTTTATAGAGAGAATCTGGTCTTATTACATATATATAAAAATAATATTTTCACTAAGATTCTTGTCCACATGTTTTCACTAGATCCGAAAATAACTCGAATATTCAAAGATTTATCCATCATTTATCATTGTCAGAAAGAACATCCACTGAATTCATCCTTTCTCGGGTGACTCATTCATTTTATTTATATAAATATCATTTATTGCTATTCATCACTATTTAATGCAACATTACTTCTGTTTGGATCCTTGAATATTGTCATTATTGTGCACCATCATAACCTTCAGAATAGATCTACGCGCTATTTACCATAATATCGTGAATTCCGTTTTTAGGATATTATTATTAACCAAGATTAACCCTTATTTGTATAAATCTAATTAGTTGAACCAAGATCTATATTTTTGGTCAAACAATGAGAAATAAAAATAAGGAAGGTAAGCGTAACATCGCAAATCACAGAAGAGGTCAGTGTTATGGTTTGAAATATGGAGGGATATCTCCGAAATTATCTCTTTATCTTATGCTTAGTAATTTTAGAATTGATATCATACTTCACCTTTGTTTATCAAAATGCTATTTAATAAAATTCAAATATTTTAAAAAAGCACACTTACAGACACATATTGGGTAATAACTCAATTGTTTTAAATAAAGGATTATTTTATCTTTAGCCAAATATTAAAAAAATAAAATAAAGGAAAATAAGGATAAAATAAAGAAAAAAAGTGAAAGGGACAGAACCCTTTAAAAGGAAAAGAATCTTGCGGCACTCGAAGAATGAAGCAGAAGTAGGAATGCAACAAGCAAAAAAGAAAATACAGTAGGAGAAAAGAAAAGAAAGGGAGAAAAAGAGAAGAGAAAAATAAAGATTTTCAGTCCAAATCATCAAGGTAATGATCATTAATTTTTATTTGAGTTTATCACGTGATTCTGAGAAGATATTTATGGTAGAAACATGGAGAAATTTTCAAAAATTGAGAAAAGTCTAGCCCTAGGGTCCTTCAATCAAATTCATTAATTTGAAAGGGCAAACATTATCAAATTTTAATTTTGATTAGTGTCCTGGAATCCTCTCGACGAGGAGAATCTATTGGTGGTCATGGTCCGAAAATTCTGACCTATTAACTAGAGTTGACTTTTTGGGTCAACCTTTGATCGCGAGTTTGACTTATGTTAAAAATTATAAAAATATTCACCCAAGGGTTTTTGACCATTCTAAATCCATTTTTGTGTAGTTTGAGGTGATCTGGAGACCTAAGAGTATAATTTTGAGTTATTGGAAAGAGTGCTTGGATTGTGAATTCGAGGTAAGTAAGACTTTAAGCTTTCATGCTTGCTTTTTCAAAACCCGTTTTGAAAGTATGTTATGTACGCCTGGTCCATGTATTCGGACGAGCGTGTGCTTATCAGAATCGGTGGTCTTACACCAGCCGCAAATGTATATTATTTAGTGAAAAAGCTGAAAATTATTTAATAAGTGATTTGTGGTGTGGCGTAGCCTCGTGCTATGGCGTTGGGGTGCTCGAAATTATTTCTTCGTTGCCGTAATATTTTTGGGGCATTGTGTATGCTACCGTGATACATTTGGAGCATTGTGTATTCTGCCGTAGACTCGTCGGGATATTTGATTAATTTTCTTTCACTGTCGTTTATGATAAGTCCTTAGTATGGTTTGTGCTGTATAGTGTTGTTATTGAATAATTATTCGGACTTTACGTAGTAATTATATGGTGAAAGAATTTCTCTACATATTATTTATGTACTTGTTGTGTATTTGTATTTTCTAACTCTTGTTCCAGAGGTATTCAGAGTGACGGGCCGAGGATCTTACTGGGTTATATTTATGTATAACTCACTCCTTACATGCATGTCCATGCAGCTACTATTAGTTAAGACGAAGCTAATAGCTGACGAGTTCGCTAGAGTTGATTCAGTTATTGAGGTGAGTCACCGCATTATTTGTGGAGCATGTCAAAAGAGTCATTATCGTTTATTCATATGATATCTTTTATAATTCTCTTAGATACTCCATGGTATAGTGTGAGATTTGGGATAAAAATTTTAATTTAATATTTGGAGATGTTAATTGTTCATAATTGATTATCAGATGATTTGGATACTCATTTAATTTATCAAATACTGTAAATTAATGGCTAATGTATGAAAGTATGGTTCGCCTGGCGGATGGTGCATGCTGAGTGTCAATCACGTCTAGGGGTAGTTTGGGACATGACATATTGTGATTACATGAAATGGTGCATCTTGCATTTACCTTATTAATTAGTGTGGCAAGTCATTAGATTATAAGAAGTTACTTATTTCATTACATCAACCTAGCTATTATTAGGTGTAATATCTTGTGGAATATCATTTTCAAATTCGAAATTATTATTCTTACACTGATGGAAGCGTACCATAAAAGTAAAATATAGAGGAGGCCTTGTATTTATTTGTCAATATCACGATCCAAAATCCACTAAAGGCCGTGATGGTGTCTAACACCGCCGTCAGGCAAGCCAACGATGATTGATCAACTTAATTACTCATTTTAGTATTTTCAAATCTAAATTTTCCTTAATTAAATAATATGAAATAAAATTTACTGGGTAAATGATAATATTTACACGAACTCCAATAGCGAACAACTCGTAGGAATCCCCAAAACCCGATGTCACAAGTACATGAGCATTTTCTAAGAGTACAATAATAATATTACATCTGTCTAGAATATAAATAAGACAGGATAAAATAAATAGTATGATAGAGACTCGGTGGACTGCAATGCGTAGCCTGAATTGCAGCTCACATAAAGTCTCCTCAACAGATGCGCCTACGCGCCAAGATGATCACCAAATGAACCTGTCAGATCCTGCACATTTAGTGCAGAAGTGTAGCATGAGTACGTAAATCAACGCGTACTCAGTAAGTATCTAGCCTAACCCCGGAGAAGTAGTGACGAGGGGTCGACATCGACACTTACTAGAAGTCCAATAAAATAATATAACAATTCATGACAGATATGAAGTGCACATCAATAGTGGTGTAATTATGTAAATTTTATAATCTTCCAAATATTTCTTTTAAAGTATAAATTTCTCGATCTTGTATTCTACCTTAATAGCTCAAAAAATGCCAAGTGTCAATATCAAATAAATAAGAAATACCATAAAATGCCGGGCATTAGTGGAAGGTTTATATCATGAATATTCGGACTAATAGCGATATAACACACGATTCTGCCGAGGTCGTTTGGTCCGATCCATAAAATATGTGCACTACCGAGGGTCGAGCGGCACGAACCATAGATGCATCTATTATACTGTCAAGGCGTTCGGCACGCTCCACAAGAAATGAGAAAATTTACCGAATTACGAGACACGTATTTACAATACAGTAGATGAGTATGGAATGAATATAATCTTAATCGTTTCTCAAATAACTCGCCCACAACTCAAAGTGTTAAGGTTCGGCCTATTATACATATATTTATTTCTAAATCAAATTCGGTTATAACATCAATTAGTTAAGCCAGCAGAACAAATTCAAATAATTCAATTATTACATGGTAAAGTCCTAAGTCTACCCGGACATAAATATGCTTTAGCTACGTACGGACTCTCGTCACCTCGTGCATACGTAGCACCCACAACTAGTTGCACATAACAGTAAATATCACCTAGGGGTAGTTTCCCCCTCACAAGGTTAGACAGGAAACTTACCTTGCTCTGAAGTTCCAAAACCGGCTCCAACGCCTCTCTAACTCTTCAATTCAAGCCAAACGATCTGAAACTGGTCAAATAATGTGCAACTCAGTCAAACTGTACTCCAATGCTTATAATTAATCAATTCTTAACAATCCCCAACTCTGATCTAAAAGTCATTAAAGTTAACTCTTGTGCCCACGTGCACGGATCCCGAAAATTTTGGAAGTTAAATATTACCCATAACATTACGAACTCAAATATATAATTTGTTCCTAATTCCATGTCCAAATTCGTGGTAAAAATCCAAAAATACTAATTTCTAGGTTTCCCACCAAAACTCCAAATTTTTACAAATTCTCATACTTAAATCCATATATAAATCATGTATTTAACTCACAATGTGAAGAAATCACTTACCCCATAATAGATGATAAAGATGGCACTCCAAATTTGCTCCAAAATTGGCTCCCATGGACGAAAAGAAAAGAAAATGGGCTAAACCCCCGTTTTAAAAGAACACACTGCCCAGCGACCTTTCGTGTCTGCGGTCTAGTAGCCGCTTCTGCGGATCCGCAGATGCGATGCTCCTCTTCGCTTCTGTGGACAAAAGGTCCGCTTTTGTAGACTCGCTTCTGCGGCAACATTGTCGCTTCTGCGAAGCAGCCTTCCCTCTCACTTTCTGCTTCTGCAATCGATCCGTCATAGGTGCGACTCCGCTTCTGCAGTCCACCTGCCCACTTCTGTGACCCCTGCCTCAGTCATGCTTGGCCGCTTTTGCGAAGCCCATCTTGCTTTTGTGATTTCGCTCGTGCGAGCAAAATTCCGCAGGTGTGATTGCACGAGAACGTAGAATTCTTCAACTTTGCCTCAATTTAAAATTTCGATCTAATTTCAATCTGTTGCAAACCCGGGGCCCCGGGACCCCGTCCATACATACCAACACATCCCACAACATGAATCGATGGCCAAAACCTTTCTTTATACTTTCAAACTTTGACGAACGTGTCCGAACCATACCAAAACATTCTGGAATGACGCCAAACTTTGTGTACAAGTCATGAATCATAATATAAACTCATTCCAAGGTTCGGAATACCAAACGGATATCGATAATACCAAAGCCCACTTCAAACCAAACATAGAAAATTCTTAAACCTTCAAAATATTAACTTTCCATAATAAGCGCTGAAATACTCTCGGGTGATCCGATACTCAACCCGACCATATTGTGATAACCTGAAAGGTCATCTTTAAATTTAATATTTACTTTTATGTTTTGATACCTTGAATAGCACCATTTATCATTCCTCAACTTGCGTGCGTAGTCCGTATATTTTTTCGAAAAGCTTTTATTTGAAAAAATAATAAAAATGTGAAATAATGCTTTAAAACTCAACTGAGTTGACTTCGGTTAATATTTTGACTAAACGGACACTGATCGATATTTTGACGGTCCCGGTAGATCCGTATCGTAATTTAGGACTTGGGCGTATGCCCAGAATCTAATTTGGAGGTCCCTACCTCGAGTTATCACCATTTATTGAAAATTAAAAATTTGAAAGCTTAACGATTTCAATGTTTGACCACAAATTGACTTTTATGAATATCGGGCTGGAATTTCGATTCCAAAAGTTGGAATAGCTCCGTTATGTCGTTTAGGACTTACATGCAAAAATGTAGGTCATTACGGACTATTTTGTCGTGTTTCGGTGTGAGTTTTAGAATTGAAATTTTTATAAATTCATTAAGTTCAAATCGAGGTACGAATTGTAGTTTTGACGTTGTTTGATGTGATTTGAGGCCTACTAAGTTCGTATGCTGTTTTAGGACTTGTTGATGTATTTGGTTGAGGTCCCGGGGGCCTCGGGTGGATTCCGAATGATTAACGTATCAAAATTTGGACTTAAGAAAAATCTGAAGTTTTGGCCTTCTGGTGCAATCACATCTGTAGTTTTTTGACCGCAGGTGCGAGCTCGCAGAAGCAGATGGTCCGCAGAAGTGGACGAAACATTGCAAAAGCGCGACCGCAGAAGCGACAAAATGGTCGCAGTTGCGGCCTGAGCTAAGGTGGCACTGGACCATAGATGCGGACGCTTCTTCGCAGAAGAGAGTCCGCATAAGCGAGGAATGCGCAGCAGAAGAAAGACCACAGAAGCGGTTGCGCAGAAACAATTAAGTGTCCACAGGTGCGAAAGCACTAGACAAATTACAAAAACAGAGGGTTGCGGCATTTTTGGCATTTTGGACATTTCAAGCACGGTTTGGGGCGATTTGTCAGAGGGAATTCACGGAAAAACTTGAGGTAAGTCACTTGTGATCATTGTTAGTCAATAATATTGAATTATCATCGATTATTCCGACTAGATTACGTGTTTTTGTGGTGAAATTCGAGGATTTGGGCCTAGGGATTTGAAAATAAGATTTGGGGATTTGAAGGCTGGGTTGATGTCGGAATTTGATAAAACTTATATGGTTGGACTCGGGTTTTGTAATTCTCATTCTTATTTAATTAAGATATTCCTGCTTAAGTTTATTATGAACAATTGCTTATTTAATTAAGATATTCCTGTTTAAATTTATTATTGTTTATTTGATCATTTCTCATGAAATTATTGTCAATTTAATTATTGTTGAATATTTTGGAAGGTGAAGTCGGTATTATAGTATTGAATTGATTGATAAGTATAGATCCCCTCATTTAAATGCTCTTCCGAATTTATATTATCATTTTCATGGTAAGAAAGAGTGTAAAAGCACGAAGGGTGATGCCGCGCCATTTTCACATCATTATTTATTGATTTATAAAGTGAGAAGGAAATTTAAAGAACGAAGGGTGATGTCGTGTCATTAAATTATTTATTCATCATACTGTGGCAAGAAAGAGAGTTAAAGAACGAAGGGTGATGCCGTACCATTCATAATATTTATTTATCATTTGATGGGAAGGATGAGAGTAAAAGCACGAAGGGTGGTGCCCTGCCATTTGTATATTATCAGATACTTATTTTATTGTTGATAAATTAATTGGCTGCTACGTGACAATTCTCTTGTTGACTTTTTTATATCATTCCCCTTCGCATGTTCCCTCCCAAATTTGTAAATTGTTAATTATTGGGTTCATTGTTGCTTCGTATTTGTATATACTTGTACATGTTTTTTACGTATGTGTCTTGTCATAGCCTCGTCACTACTTCGTCGAGGTTAGGCTCGATACTTACAGAGTACATGAGGTCGGTTATACTCATACAATACTCTGCACTTCTTGTGCAGATTTTGGAGTTAGTCCTAGCGGCGTACCATAGACTTGCTCGGATTCAGCTACCTAGAGGAGACTTGAGGTATAACTGCAAAGTGTTCACAGTTCTGAATTCCCTTCTACTTTATCTTAGTTATGTATTACCTTTCAAATAGCTTGAATTTTATTCAGACCTTTATTTGTATTATTCTAGTAGCTCGTGCACTTGTGACACCAGATTCAGGGATGTATTTGGATGATTCGGTTGTCATGGTCTTCCGCACTTTATTTCAGTAGATGACTTCCATTTAATTTGATTTATTTTTAGAAAAATGGTTAAGATTATTCTAACGTTAGCTTGCCTAGCAAGTTAAATGTTAGGCGCCATCACGGTCCCGAAGGTGGAAATTTCTGGTCGTGCAAGTTGGCATCAGAGCACTAGGTTACTTAGGTCTCATGAGTCACAAGCAAACTTAGTAGAGTCTGAAGGATCGTTACAAAGATATATGTACTTATCTTCCAGAGGCTATGAAGTTTAGGAACAATATCACTTCTTTCTTATTTTGTCATGCGAATTTTATTCTATCATCGATGATTGAACCATTCTATTCTTATTCTCTCACAGATGGCGAGAATGCGTAATACAATATACCGACGGACAGGGGCCAGAGCCCCCGATTTCAACTATGACCAGGGGTAGAGGCCGAGGAAGAGGCAGAGGCAGAGGCAGAGCTCAATCTAGAGCTCGAGCAGCAGCACCCGTAGTGGAGCCTCAGGTGGATCTTCATGAGGAGGTTCCTGTTCAGACTGTACCCGTTGGACCAGTTTAGGTCCCGGAAGGTTTCATAGCTACTCTAGTACTTCAGGACTCTCTAGTCCATTTGGTGAGCCTTTTGAAGGGTGCGTCATAGAATGTTACATTTCCAGTGGCACCAGCCGTCTCACAGGATGGGGGAGGAGCGTAGACTCCCACTACTCCTGCTCCAGAGCATATGGCTCACCAGAACCAGGCTCCAACAGCCCCGCCAGTTGGGGTAATTTAACCTGTGGTTGCGGAACAGGCCGGTGATAGGCCCCCCCATATCATCTGAGGCTTTATTGATGTTGGACAAGTTTATCAAGCTCTTTCCATTTCACTTCAGCGGTGCACCTTTTAAGGATCCAAAGGATTATCTTGACCGCTGCCTTGAGGTGCTACGGAACATGGGTATAGTTGAGACCAATGGGGTCGATTTTGCTATATTTCAGATGATGGGCTCCTCCAAGAGATGGTGGAGAGATTATGTGTTGACCAGACCAGCAGGGTCACCTGCACTTACTCGGTAGCAGTTCTCACAGCTATTTCTAGAGAAGTTTCTCCCTATGACACTGAGAGAGGATTACCGTAGGCAGTTTGAGCTCCTCTAACAGGGCAGTATGAATGTTACTCAATACGAGACCCGTTTTGTGGATCAAGCCCGACATGATCTCCTTTTACTTCCTACTGAGGGAGAGAGGGTGAGGAGGTTTATTGATGGACTCACTCACCCTATCAGGCTTTAGATGGCCAAGGATACCGGAAGTGAGATTTCTTTTCAGGCGATTACTAATGTTGCTAGGAGGATCGAGGTGGTTCTTGCACAGGAGAGAGGGCAGGGGTCTGATAAGAGGCCTCGTCAGTTCGGTGGGTTCAGTGGTGCCTCGTCTGGAGGCAGGGGTAATTTTGGTAGAGGCCATCCTCCTAGGCCGTTTCATTCAGTGCTCCAGGCATCCCACAGTGTTTCAGGTAGTCGCGACCCTCATATGTCTCATTCCGACCAGCTAGCGTACAATGCACCTCCAGCTCCTATTAGTGTACCTCCGCTCCAGAGTTTTCAGGGTGGTTACCTAGGTCGAAATGCTCAGCAGTTACAACAACCGAGGTCCTGTTATACTTGTGGTGATCCGAGGCACATTACTAGATTTTTCCCTCGGGGACCGAGCAGCTCACCGCAACAGGGTTCTCCTGCCATGGTCCCAACACTGGTTGATTCACCGCCCGCTCAGCCAGCTAGAGGTAGGGTCAGGTAGGTAGAGGTGGAGTTTAGGTTATTAGAGGTAGAGATCATGCCGTTAGAGTTGGAGGCCAGCCAGTTAGAGGCCGTCTCAGAGATGTAGCTCCGAGTGGTGGGGCCCAACCCTGATTTTATACTTTTCCAACTAGGCCCGAGGTCGAGTCATCCGATTCCGTGATCACATGTATTGTTTCAGTTTGCCATAGAGATACTTTGGTTCTATTTGATCCAGGTTCTACTTATTCCTATGTGTCCTCAAATTTTGCTTCACATCTGGTTGTGCCTCGTGATTCTCTAAGTGCTTCTGTGTGTGTGTCCACACCGGTGGGAGATTCTGTTGTGGTAGATCATGTCTATCGCTCGTGTGTGGTTACTATTGGGGGTCTTGAGACTAGCGTGGATCTTTTACTTCTTGATATGGTAGATTTTGATGCCATTTTGGGTATGGATTGGTTGTCACCTTATCATGCTATATTGGATTATCACGCCAAACGATGACCTTAGCCATGCCGGGGCTGCCTTAGCTAGAGTGGAAAGGGATTCCTGACCATTCTACCAGTAGGGTTATCTCTTATATGAAGACTCGACGTATGGTCGAGAAGGGTTGTCTAGCCTATTTGGCGCATATTCGCGATTCTAGTGCGGATGTTCCTTCTATGGGTACAGTCCCAGTTGTTCATGAGTTTCCATATGTATTTCTTGCATATTTGCTGGGGATGCCACCCAACAGAGATATTAACTACTGTATTGATTTGGATCCGGGCACCTAACCCATTTCTATCCCACCATACCGTATGGCCTCGCCAGAACTAAAGGAATTGAAGGAGAAGTGACAAGACTTTCTTGATCAGGGATCCATTAGACCTAGCGTCTCACCCTCGGGTGCACCGGTGTTATTCATAAAGAAGAAAGATGGTTCAATGCGGATGTGTATAGATTATCAGCAATTGAATAAGGCTACTATCAAGAACAAGTATCCGTTGCCAAGAATTGATGACTTATTCGATCAACTCCAGGGTTCTAAGGTGTGTTCAAAGATCGATTTGAGGTCTGGGTACCATCAGTTGAAGATTAGGGCATTTAATGTCCCTAAGACAGCTTTTCAGACTCGGTATAGGCATTATGAATTCCTAGTTATGTCATTTGGACCGACAAATGTCCCAGCAACATTTATAGATTTGATGAACCGGGTATTCAAGCCCTATTTGGATTTGTTTGTGGTGGTATTCATTGATGATATCTTGATTTACTCCAGTAGTCGATAGGAGCATGAGCAGCATCTTCAAATTGTGCTTCAGACTTTGAAGAATAATCAGTTATATGCCAAATTTTTGAAATGTGAATTTTGGTTAGACTCAGTTGCCTTTTGGGGGCATGTTGTATCGGCAGAGGGCATAAAAGTGGATCCTAAGAAGATTGATGCAGTTTAGAATTGGCCTAGACCTACTTCAGCTATAGAGATCCAGAGTTTTCTGGGTTTGGCAGGTTATTATCGCCGCTTTGTGGAGGGGTTTTCATCCATAGCATCCCCACTGACCAAATTGACCCAGAAGGGTGCACCATTCAGATAGTCAGGCGAGTGTGAGTTGAGATTTAAGAAGCTCAAGACTGCTTTGACTACGGAACCAGTGTTGGTATTATCCACGGGTTGAGGATCTTATATGGTGTATTGTGATGCATCTCGCATTGGGCTTGGTGCAGTATTAATGCAAGATGGTAGAGTGATTGCATATGCGTCGCGACAGTTGAACATTCATGAGAAAAATTACCATGTTCATGACTTAGAATTGGCATCCATTGTTCATGTGCTGAAGATTTGGAGACATTACCTTTACGATGTGTCGTGTGAGGTATTCACTGATCATCGTAGTCTATAGTATCTGTTCAAACAAAAAGATCTCAATTTGAGGCAGAGAAGGTGGTTGGAGCTGTTGAAAGACTATGATATCACCATTTTATATCATCTCGGAAAGGCCAATATGGTGGCCGATGCTTTGAGTAGAAAGGCTGTGAGTATGGGCAGCCTTGCATATATTCCGGTTGGTGAGAGACCGTTAGCTGCAGATGTTCAGACTTTGGCCAATCAGTTTGTGAGGTTAGATATTTTAGAGTCTATTCGTATTCTAGCTTGCACAACCGCTCGGTCTTCCTTGTATGAGTGTATCAAAGAACGATAGTATGACGATCCTCATTTGCTTGTCCTTAAGAAACGGTGCGGCACGGTGGTGCCAAGCAGGTTACTATCGGAGATGATGGAGTTTTGCGGATGCAGGGTCGTATTTGTGTGCCTAATATGGATGGGCTTCATGAATTAATTCTTAAGGAGGCCCACGGTTTTCGGTATTCTATTCATCCGAGTGCCGCCAAAATGTATCAAGATTTGTGGCAGCATTATTGGTGGAGGAGAACAAAGAAGGATATAGTTGCATATGTAGCTCGGTGTTTCAATTTTCAGAAAGTCAAGTACGAGCATCAGAGACCTGGTGGTTTGCTTCAGAAGTTAGAAATTCCTGAGTAGAAATGGGAGAGTATCACTATGGATTTTGTTGTTAGGCTCCCATGGACTCAGAGAAAGCTCAACGCAATATGGTTCATTTTGGACAGGTCGACCAAGTCAGCACATTTTATTCCAGTAGCAGTTACCTATTCTTCAGAGCGGTTAGCGGAGATTTACATCCGCAAGATTGTACGCCTTCATGGTGTGCCCGTTTCTATTATTTTAGATCGAGGTACGTAGTTCACGTCTCACTTCTGAGTTAGGCATGCGGGTTGAGTTGAGTACAACATTTCATCCACAGACAGACGGACAGTCAGATCGCACTATTCAGATATTGGAAGATATGCTTCGCGCTTGTGTTATAGACTTTGGAGGTTCTTGGGATCAGCTCTTGGCACTTGCAGAGTTTGCCTATAATAACAGCTACCAGTCGAGCATTCAGACAGCTCCATATGAAGCATTGTATGGGAGATGATGTCGTTCGCCCATTGGCTAGTTTGAATTGGGAGAGGCTCGATATTTGGGGACCGATTTGGTACAGGATGCCTTGGATAAGATCGAGGTTATTCACGATCGACTTCACACAACTCTGTCTAGGCAAAAGAGTTATGCCGACCGTAAAGTTCGTGATGTTGCATTCATGGTTGGAGAAAGAGTATTGCTCCGGGTTTCACCTATGAAAGGTGTAATGAGGTTCGAAAAGAAGGGCAAGTTGAGCCCTATGCAACTCATCCGGTGTATGTGTCTATGCTCCGAAAATGTCATGGTGATCCATCCCATGTGTTAGATTTTAGCTCAGTCCAATTGGACAGGGATTTGACTTATGAGGAGGGGCCGGTAGCTATTCTAGCCCGACAGGTCCGACAGTTGAGGTCTAAGAGTTATCCATTAGTTCGAGTACAATGGAGAGTTCAGCGGGTAGAAGCATCTACCTGGGAGTCCGAGTTAGACATGCAGAGTAGATATCTACACCTTTTCACCAGCCCAGGTACTTTTTCTAATTCCGTTCGAGGACGAACGTTTATTTTAGAGATGGAGAATGTGATGGCCCGAAAGGTCATCTTTAAATTTAATATTCATTTCTATGTTCTGAAACCTTAAATAGCACCATTTAATATCACTCAACTTGCATGCGCAGTCCGTATATTTTTTCGGAAAGCTTTTATGTGAAAATTGATAAAAATGAGAAATAATGCTTTAAAACTCAATTGAGTTGACTTCAGTCAATCTTTTGAGCAAACAAATCCGAATCAGTGTTTTGATGGTCCCGGTAGATCTGTATCGTAATTTAGGACTTGGGAGTATGCCCGAAAGCTAATTTGGAGGTTCCTAGCTCGTGTTATCACCATTTATTGAAAATTAGAAGTTTGAAAGCTTAAAGATTTTAAAGTTTGACCACAAATTGACTTTTATGGATGTCGGGCTCGGATTTTGATTCCAAAAGTTGGAATAGCTCCATTATGTCATTTAGGACTTACATGCAAAAATTTAGGTCATTCCGGACTGTTTTGGCGTGTTTCGGCGCGAGTTTTAGAATTGCAATTTTCATAAATTCATTAAGTTCGAATTGAGGTGCGAATTGTAGTTTTGACATTGTTTGATGTGATTTGAGGCCTCGACAAAGTTTGTATGATATTTTAGGACTTATTTGTGTGTTTGGTTGAGGTCCTTGGGGCCTCGGGTGGATTCCGGATGGTTAACAGATAAAAATTTGGACTTAAGAAAAATCTAAAGTTTTGGCCTTCTGGTGCAATCGCACATGCGGATTTTTGAACGCAGGTGCGAGCTCGCAGAAGTGAGCCTGGCATCGCAGAAGCGGATGGTCCACAGAAGCGGACGAAACGTCGTAAACGTGCAATCGCAGAAGCGAAAAAATGGTCGCAGATACTGCCCGGGCTAAGGGGGCACTGAACCGCAGATGCGGACTGTGATTACCCGATAGGTCATCTTAAATTTTAGAACCTAATTATGTGTTTTTAGGTCTCAAAAACCTCATTTTAGCTTTTCTGGGTTTACGTGCGCAGTCCGGGTGTTCTTCTAGAAGGCTTATACGTTAAAACTGATAAAAATAAGATTTTTGCTTTAGAAATTCATTTTAATTGACCTCAATTAATATTTTGAGAATTCGGACCTGGATCTATATTTTGACGGTCCCGGTAGGTCCGTATCGAAATTTGAGACATGGGCTTATGCCCGGAATCGAATTCCGAGGTCCCTAGCTCGAGATATGAAATTTTGATGAAACATTAAAAGTTTGAAAGTCTAATGATTTTTAGAATTGACTGATGTTTGGTTTTGTCGATGCCAGGTTCATATTTTTGTTTCGGAGCGTGGTACAGGTCCATTATTATATTTTATGACTTGTCTGTAAAATTTGGTAAGAAATGGAGTTGATATGACGTGATTCGGACGTTCGGTTGTGAAAATAGAAGTTTTAAAGTTTTTTTGATTTGATTTGGTGTCCGATTCGTAGTTCTAGGCATTATTTTGGTGTTTCGTTCATGCGAGCGAGTTCGCATGAGGTTTTTGGACTTGTGTGCATAATTGGTTTGGAGCCCCGAGGCTCGGGTGAGTTTCGGATAGGCTACAGAAGGTATTTGCACTTAGAAATCTAGTTTTTTGTGCTTCAGCTGTTATCTAGTGTGTTCTTCTTCGCGTTCGCGAAGGTACTCTTTCGAACGCGAAGAGTAAACTGGGGCAGGGTGATTTTCTTACTCATGAACGTGGTAGCTGGGTCGTGGTCACGAAGCAATGGGGGCCTTACCCTTCGCGAACACGACCGGCTTCTCGCGAACACGAAGCTTTAGGGACCTGGGAGAGGGGTCAGTCATCCTTCTACGCGAACGCGAGCATGGGCTCCCGAACGCGAAGGCCAGGGGGAGCAGCCTTTGCGAACACGAAGGAGGACTCGCGAATGCGAAATCCACTCGGGCTGCTGCTCATCGCGAACGCGGCAGGCCCTTCGCGAATGTGAAAAAAGCCTAATGCCCAGACCTTAAAACATAACCAAAACGGGATTTTACCCATTTTTCATAAACTCTCCATTATAGCTCGGCCTTATGGTAAGGGAGAGTGTTAAAGCACGAAGGGTGATGCCGTGCCTTTTTCCTTTACTGTGTTTACTTGTTCTCATTGGTTCATAGTATATTGGCTGTTCAAGTTACCATTCTGCTGTAGTTCTCTAGCTCCTATTCCCCTCAGCATGTTTCCCCTCCCAATAGTACATGTTTAGCTGTTATTTGTACATATACTGTTAAATTGCACAGGTTTGTTATGCAGGTGTCTTGTCATAGCCTCGTCACTACTTCGTTGAGGTTAGACTCGATACTTGCCAGTACATGGGGTCGGTTGTACTGATACTGCACTCTGCACTTCTTGTGCAGATTTTGGTTCCAGCCCTAGCTAATCGTGAGGCTTAGCAGCTTGGATTTTCTGTCAGGAGACCAAGGTAGATTTGTTGGTGTCCGCATACCCTCGAGTCTCTTCCTAGTTTTATCACTTAGTGTTTCCTTACTTCAAAACAGTGTATTTTCCTTTTCAGACTCTGTTTGCAGTAAATCATAGTAGCTCGTGAGTTGTGACTCCAGATTCGGGTGGTAGTAATTAATGAAGTTTTTATATTATTCCGCACTCGTTGTATTTAATTTTAACTTATTTGTTGTTAATTACTGAATTGAATAAGGATTGGCTTAATAATTCTCTAACATCGGCTTGCCTAGCAAGTGAAATGTTAGGTGCCATCACGGTCCCGACGGTGGGAATTCCGGGTCGTGACAAGTTAGTATCAGAGCCCTAGGTTTCCTAGGTCTCACAATTCACGAGCGATCTTAGTAGAGTCTGGGGGATCGGTACGGAGACGTCTGTACTTATCTCCTAGAGGCTATGAAGTTTAGGAACAAATTTCACTTCTATTCTTCTCTGTCGTGCGATTTTATTCTATCATTGCTCATTGAACTCCTCTATTCTTGTCCTTCCGTAGATGGCGATAACACGTACCACATCTTCAGCAGAGCAGCAGCCAGAGCCTCCAGTGGCAGCTCCTGCAAGGGGCAGAGGTCAAGGCCGAGGCCGTGCCAGAGGCCGAGGCAGAGGCAGGGGCAGGGCTCAGCCTAGAGCCCGACCAGCAGCGCCAACAGTGGAGCCTCAGGTAGAG
>AWOL01S0221845.1:5070-24031 GCA_000715115.1 Nicotiana otophora
GGGGGGGGGGGGGGTAAGCCTTCCAGAGGCAGAGGCAAAAGTAATTTACCCCTCACCCTCCAAAGGGTAATCAACAAGAAAGCCACAGCAGGATGAGGAAGACAGCCCGAGCCCTCCGAATCTAGTTCATATTCCCCATCTCTGGAAGCATCGGAGGGCGACTCAGTGCAAGAGCAACCTGTTGATCAATCATAGCCACATCAGCCACAGGGAAGGTACCAACTTAGGGACGAACATGCCTCCTCACATAGCACTTCCAAGGGTTCGGAGAGTGTAAGTCAGGATTTAGAGCCCTCTGCTACACATGTCTCTGAGGCACCAGCAGCTACAGTTGATGATATTCCAGACATTGGCCGAGGGGGTGATACTACAGCTGCCGGCCTTAAGAGGTCGAAGAAGAAAGAAGTCTGGGAGGACCGGTTTGTGAGTCTAGATGCCTTCACCAGTTTCCGTGGGTGGTGGCCAGTGAGATCGCTCACTCTTGAGCGAAAGTTCCTACTTCAAGACCTTGACAAGTACAATCCAAAAGTGATGAGACAGTTTAGAGAGAGAAAGGGGTAGATGTGGTTTGCCCAGTCAATTGTGGATGCCGAGGAGTATTTGGTCTGGGAGTTCTATGCCAATGTGGCACATATCAAAAAAAGAACAGTTACAAAAATGAGAAATCTGAAGGTGCGGTTCGACCAGCACACACTGAACTCCTACTTATGGATTGAGGATGTGGAGCCAGTGTAGTACTTGGAGAAGCTGGCGATGGGTGATGCAGCTCGCCCATGGCTAGATGAGCTTCTTGCAGCCCCGGGGCCACCACCACCATGGATCACTGCAGGGGTTCATATTCAGCAGAACACCTTAAATTTCGAGGCGAAGGGATGGCAAACCTTCGTATGCAGCAGATTAGACCCGTTCCAGAACAAGACAAACTTACCTATTCCATGGGCAGTTCTAGTCACCTCTATTATGGTCGGGTACCCGATCAATGTAGGTGTCGTGATGTCGGCTAACATGTCAGTGGTCGCCAGGCAGGCAGATACTTCCTACCCGTATCCCAACACCATCACTGAGTACCATACGTATGCACGGGTAGAGCCCAGAGATAATGACACGAAGGTTCGGGCGAAGAAGCCCTTCTCATGGTATTCTCTGATGGATGCACACAACCCCAAAGAGAAAGGGTCAGCTGACTACAATCGTAAGCCAGTCTGATGAGCCATCAGTGGTGGGTACAGATACAGCTGATATGTCATCCACTTTAGCAAAGCCTTCTACCAGTGCAGCTGCCATGCCTCCACCTTCAGCCTCAGTACCTCCCACCTCGGCTTTGAAGCCAGTACCGATGCCATTTGCTCCACTCTCTATGCTGCGAGTCTCCCAGACACTAGCGAGCCTCAATAACTCGATGCAGACAACTACTGCAAAGCTGACTGACATATCCAGTCATGCAACAGCACATTCATCCTCTCCGGCACCCCAGATTCCTCCCACAATTGAAGAAACATTAAAGAAGATCCTGGACAACCAAAACACTATCATGGCTACTATAGTACAACATGGGTCCTTGATTGAAGAATTGGGCAAAGAAGTAAAGAAGATGCGGAAGTCACAAGCTTCGAAGAAATCGATGGATAAGCTCCGGCGACAGGTCACCAAGCTTGCAGAAGCCGGAGACATTCCATTCGACATGTTGATAGACCCGCACCACCCAGGTCCAGTTCCCACAGAGCCCACCACAGTAGCTGGCCAGTTTGAGGAGCCAGACCTTGTTGCTGACATTGCTGAGGCAGTCCGTCAGATGTTCACCAACATAGCTACTCCCAAACTTGAGGATGATGAGATCCAATTGGAGACTGAGGTCGGTGCCACTGCTGGGGACACAGAGACGTCCACGGAGCCATAGGGTGTTTTCTTCACTCACCCTTCTTATACTCTTACTTTGTTAAGCATTGGGGACAATGCTTATTTCTATTCAGGGGGTGGAGTTTCAGTGACATTTTGATGATTCTGATTCTGTATTTTGATAACTATGACATATTTGGCATGTAATTAACTTATTACTATTTTCTTCTTCTTTATCATTATGTATATATTCTCGTTATTCCCTCATTATGTATATTCGTTTAGCTTTCAATAGTTTTTGTTTTTTAGCTTCTTTATCTTTTTGCTTGTCTTGTTTTTGACTTAGTAGCTTCTTTTGGATTTGCCTTTTGAATTAGTAGCTTCTTTTTATATTTTAGTGGATAATAAGCCTTTGGTTTTCTTAATGCCACAGTTCTTTCCAAAGGTGATTTTTTTGTGTGAACCGGGTGACTCTTCCCAAGGATGGATGGTGTGACAACCTTCATAAGGGATTGAGTCCGTTTTTGGTGTTTAGGTAATAATAGTAGTAATAATGAATAAAAAGATCTAATTGAGTCATGCTCGAAAAGTCAAGCATGCTTCACTTGGTACCAACATACTTAACTACGTGCTTATGGTTAAAAATAAGATTTTTTGGAAAGAAATAACTCTAGTTAGTGACCTTTTGACTCTTGTGTTGGCTTAGACAATCATCGAGTGGTTTAGTCGAACCGTAGTGATTTTCAATCTTAAATATGGTCATTGTGGGCCCTCGACTCTATCCTATTTAACAATCCAGCTGCATGAGAAGTAAGATGTTATTGTTGCAAGTCCAAGTACCTGTGCGAATGGTCTAGAACTTGCCCCGAATGTGTTTCTAGGCAAAATTTTAAGTTTTGTTTGGATTTAGAAGTGATTGTAGGCTCTCCTTGACCCGCTTGAAATTTTTCATAGCCCACCAATGTTGTTATCCCTAGTCAACCCATTTGATCCTAAAACCTTTCTTATTTGATAACCATGTTATAAGCCTTTACCCGTTTTGTCGTGACCCTCTCTTAGCACTCGAGCTTTCCTTAGCACTCTTGTGAAAAATTGGCTTAAAACGTAAGTTTTGGGGAGAGACGAGGTGTTTAAAAAAAGGTATCAAGGCACAAAAGAGAAAAGAAATGAAGAGAAGGAAAGGCAAGAAAAAGAAAGAGCAAGAAAAAGAAAAATGCAAAAAGAAAGTGAATAAGTTGAAAGGTTGAAGGGATTCAAAGAAAAGTAATGATGCAAAGCATGGAGAAAGCAAAGAAGGAGAAAATAAATATCATGACCAAGTAAGAGTGATGTTAAGTCTCTCTAGTTCCCCTAAAGAAAAGTAAATGCCTCAAAGAGTTGGCAAAGCATGAGCCGATAAAAGAAAATGGAGTGCTTGAGGAAAAGTGAACCCGTTCTATCATAGCATATCCAACCTTAGTCCAAAAGCCTTCATTGAATTTCGAAAAAGACCTACGTGATTTCAAGCCGAGTGAGCTTACATTAGTGGTGATTTACATGAGGGGAAAGCTTATGGTACTTAAAGCCGTACTTGCGACATTCTTTTGAGAGAGATGAGTGAACCTTTCATAAATCTTTGGATTGAGTGATATACTCTTAAGTGAGATAGGAAAACGGAGAGTAGAGGAGGAAGAGTTTGGGATCCATAATAACCTACATGAAAGAGCGGGCTTCTTTGATGAATAAAGTCAACTCTTGATACTTAAGTGTCACACTAGAACTATTTGTGCTTAAAAGTTTAACTTGTTGCCTTGTTGATAATTCATAAGTGGTGTGGGTAATTGTTGGTCCCAATTGATGTGTGATTGATTCATCTTTGATTAGCTGGAATGGCTCTTAATTTGTGGATGTGGGAATTACTTTATTTGCTTGAGGACAAGCAAAAACTTAAGTTTGGGGGAGTTGATAAGTGGAGATTTTGACTACTTATTAGCGCTCTTTAGCTTTCGTTTTAGTCCAAAAGCGCTTAATTGTGTTCCCGAAAACTGATAAAATATGCTTAACTATAGAAATATTGGAAGATGAGCTCCCAAGATGAAATCCAACTCAAGCATGAGTAATCTTAACTCAAGGACAAAAACAGGCACAAAAGCTCAGAAATGCGGACCGCAGAATATCATCTGCGGCCGCAGGTTGTGAAGAAATTCCCATCATAGAAATGTGCAAAGTGAGGTCCGCACATAAATTGTGCGGCTGCAGAAGCTGGGTTAGAGAAAACATTCAGAGAACCTGCATCTCAAAGTGCGGACCACACAATTATTGTGCGGCCATAGAAGAAGAGCCACGCGACCGCACTCACATTTGTGCGGATCGCAAAAGAGCAAGGTGCGACCGCACTCACATTTGTGCGGACCGCAAAAGAGCAAGGTGTGACCGCACTCAAAATTGTGTCGACCGCAGAAAGAAAGCAGTGCAGCTGCAGATCAGAATTATGCGGCCACAGATTTCTACTCCTTCCAGGCTGAAGAAAAGTGCGAACCACACATGGAAATGTGCGGCCGCAGAACCTCCAAAAGGGCAATTTTTGCCGAAAATTCTAGCTTTGTATAAATAGAAGAGTTTCACTTTTTTAGGTTAACTTTTGCTATCATCTGCTACAGTAGACTGTTCTCTTTTTCTCTTTCTAGTAGTTTTTACTGATTTGAATTATTTGAACATAGATTTTGTCATTTTAATTATCAATATAGGTTTAATTATCATTTCTTCTCCTATTTCTTCTAGTTTAAGCATGAGTAGTTACATTTTCACTAGGGTTGTGACTCAACCCTAGTGTATAAACTTAATGGGTGTTTGATTTATTGCTTGTTGATTCTTGGATTTTTATTATCTAGCCTTGTTCTTGCTTTTATTTGAAGAATTAATGGTTGCAAACATTAATTCATTCTTATTTGACTTGGTCTCTACTTGAGAAAGAGAGACTTATCTAGAAAAAACTTCGCTAGCAAGAAATTGGGTCAATCGAGAGATTGATAAGCACAATTAAAGGGTTGAACCTAGAGATAGTAAAACTCGACTTGAGCTTCTTATCAACTATTTTGTTCAATACCCATTTGAACTTGAGAAAGCCAAATTGGGCAAAATCACTCTCTGACCGAGAGGTATTGAGTGGGTACTTAAGTGTGGATAGCTATAATACACCCCGACCAATAAAACAAGCTTTAAAATTTACAATCCATTAGGCAAATACCTAGGTGAAGGTCATAGCCCTAGGCCTTTTATATCATTTGAAAAACAACAAAAAACAATTCCCTAGTTTCATTATTTCACTCGCAATCGTAGTGTAATTTAGATTTTTAATCAACCAAACTTTGCGGAAGTGCAAATTTAGATATACAAACTCACATGCTAAGATATATACCACTAACTCCCATTCATATAGCTCCCTCTGAAATTTGACCCCGACTCTTGTTGGGTATTACTATTGCATCGACCGTTTTCATAACCTCAAATAGAGGAGTAAAATTGGACGAGGTCAGATATGCAAATGAATGAGTATGACTGAGTATGTAAGTGCAATTTGAGCAAATAACTCAACAGCATATATGACCTCAGTGGGTCCCAACAGAATAAGCATATAGCCTAAACATGGTTTCTAACATAGATCACATATAAGTTACCCTAGCACGTAGAGATCTCATGGACAAAAATAGGATTAGGTAGCTACACAGTACCACAGAACAACCGATTCATAATTCACATAGTGCATACCTGCATGCCCGTCATCTAGCATGTGTGTCACCTCAACACCCGTGGCTAAAAGTACCAAATCTGGTCGCTTAAGGTGCGCACCACAACTTGCTTGCACCAGCTTGTTTTTAACTAAAAAGACTCTAACTCCCTCATACGGACTCGGAATTCGATGATTGTTGCTCCTATGAGTCACAAACAATAGTACGAACCTGATCGTTCGGTCGAAACACTATTCAGAGCTCATTTGCTCAATGCGATACCAACTTTTCTCGTTAAATAATTAACTCATGCTTCGCAGTAAAAATTCAATCGTGACTCAATCAAAATTAGACCAAACATTCCAGATCATTCCTATAAATCATTATCAAACACCCGGAAGTCTCGAAATCAAATTCTGATCTCTAGAACTAAAAAGGACCTTTGGATCATTATATGCTTAATGCTCAAAACAATGCCAAAATACCAAACACGTTAAAACCCCATCTAAAACTCACCTGAGCCCCACAAGATCCCAACCAAATATACCAACAAGTCCTAAAACATGATACGAACTTGCTCGAGTGATCAAAACACAAAAATAACATCCAAACTACGAATCACAATGAATTCAAACTTTATAAAATCAAAACTTTGAATTTTTCAAAAACTAACGGAAAACGTGCCTACGCACATCGGAATAACTTCCAATTTTGCACACAAGTCATAAATATTATTACGAAGCTACTTGAACTATCGGAATCCAAACCGGGACCGATATCAACAAAAATCTAATTATGGCCAAATTTTGGAATTCAAAGTTTTTTCAAAGTTAACAATTTTTCGAAAAATAACCCAAATCACTTTGGGACCTCCAATTTACAATCTGGGCACACGCCCGAGTCCGAAATCACCATCTAACCTTACGGAACCATCAAAACTCCGATCCAGGGTCAAATACACAAAAGTCAAATTTGGTCAACTCTTCCAACTTAAAGCTTCAAAAATAAAATTCATTCTTCCAAATCACTTCTGAATCACCTCAAACCCAAGACCGACGATTCACACAAGTCATAATACGTCATACGAAGCTACTCAAGACTTCAAATAGCTGAACGGAATGCAAATGCTCAAAACGACCGATCGGGTCATTACATTCTCTCCCACTTAAACATACGTTCGTCCTCGAACGTGTCCAAAGTCGTTCCAAAGCCATCAAACAGCTGTGTAACCTTACCATGCACATACCTGGGGTGATCCCGCATCACCCTATTCCATATAAGCCTGACAACACATCATAATCGAAGATTGTCATTTCAACCTTAGTCCATAAGCCTCAGAACCCAATTTTCAACATCGGAAATTCCTTACAAGACCCAAATCACGCATCTACACACTGTATAAGTCTGAACAAGTTGTATTAAGTTTTAACCATAACCCAAGATGTAATCACATGACATACCACACGACTCGCATACTCGTAGCAAAATTCTCTGATCACAGTAACTACTCAAAACAAACATGGTACCGGTATTAAACCTTATATCAAACAAAAAATCATTCAAAACCTTTGTACACTGCCGATGATGAAAGAAATATACAGAAACTCATAACCACTCATTAGATCAACAAGTCATGGAGCCCTCTCTCGTCCAATCAAAACCAAAGACAAATCCTAAGCCGACTTCCGATATTATTCCTTCAAACACACTGTAATCAAATTCGATAGCAATCACTTCAGGCCCAATGACTTCATCTCATCACATACAAGCTACTCTACCGACATGCCACATCAATACTACCTAGAGCCACAAATTGTGCAATCCGTGTACCAATACGCAACAATTCAAATGCACTCAAAAATGGAAAATGACTCAAATGAGAGAACCGTCCCACAAGCTTAACAAGCACTACCACAACGCAATGCTAAGAACCTACCACACACCATAGAACCAAAACACACGAATCTATCACAAAGGATCATATCTCAACATAACTCCGCTGCAATGTGTGACCCCATCCAAACACTGGTCCACATGAAATACCTCAAGTCACAATGCCCAAAATCAACAACCATACGCAATCTAATGTCTAGTACCCAAAGTGCATGACCATAACCAGGGAGAAGAAAACAACACAATATATTACAACCGAAAAAAGGCCATAACCAAAGCGCAATTAACCATTCCACTCCCCATCACCATCTCGCTCGGATTCTGCTACAAGGCCCAAACAGAACCGCACCATGTGTGCATATAACCAATAAATCACAACCCCTCGTAGCATAGAAGAGTAATACATCGAACATACCAGATACAAATGAGATCAATTCTAGCCAAATGGCACATCCCTCAACAATAACAGTATGGAGTCAACCAATCCGACCCGGTGTAGAATACCAATGAGCCCCCAAATCAACCCTGGTCATCCATAAATAGATAATTAACCCTCCGAAAGTCCACAATGACCTAACCATAACACATACCACGATCATCCCACGAGGAATACTTCTATAATTCTTTCGTGCCACATAGCAAAAATCTGAATATCTGCAGTCGATCAACCAGGCGAGTACTACAATACCAATGAAACATCTGCAAGTCAAAGCACAATGCGTCTTCTGAATGTACACTCTCCTCAGGCAATACCAAGTAGTAATAACACTCATCTAGTCATTTAAAGTCGTCCATGTTGTCAAACAAATTCATGACCTTCCCTTCAAAACTGAACCGCGACCTTGCACATAAAATCTCAACCATACATAACACACCGCATCTATCATACCATCCTATGAAAAGAACGAGAATTTCATAATCAACTCTGAGTCACCAGTAGAGCACATACTTGATCAGTCATATATCTTCCATTGGATCCCATCCAGGAGAAAACAAATCACAATATGTAACATGCTTCTCATGCTGGTAGGAAATATCTATCTCAAACCATGGTAGAAATCATCAAGGACTCTTCGAAACCCGTTTCACATAACTAAGCCATTAGAACTGAATCTCTCTAACTCAACCAAGCCACGCGGGTTGCCAAGCCCTAAAGTATTGCCACAAAACACTTGTAGAAACTCACCATATCATAAGTACCCAAAGAACCGATCATATCCATTATCGTGTTGATCCAACCTACTACCAAGTTGTCCCATTTCTCCGAGTTCCTTCCGAATTACCCTCAAGGTGACACTTCTCCTTACCAGAACACCATGATCCTTAACCAAAACTCACCCCACGAGGTCCTAGAATTAAACAACACCGCCCTAAGGCCCATAAGTCATTGTATTCCCTCTTAAGCACCCTAAAAGTACCATAACCGAGACACCTACTCTGAAGAGAACTTCTGTGAATATAAAGCAGTTTCCTTCACCTTCCTGATACTGAAATGTAGAATCCATAATGATATAAAATACACCACGAGTCTCAACACTATCCAATGTAAATCTCATATTCTAGCCATATACAAATCCAAAAAATTCTCAATTTCTACATTTAAATCTTGAATCCATTAAAACCTTCTCGAGAGTCATTCACTCTGCTCAAATCTCAATTGCATCGCCCAAAATGGCCCGAACGACATGTGCCCCATTAGCATGACAACACCCAAGAAGTAACCCACACCTCTAAACAACCGAGAGAACCCATACTCCATGTACACTACATCCGTCACAGATAACAAACTCAAATCATTCCACGATTTCCATATAACCATAAAGTGTAATACACCATGCATCCAGAATTTTCCTTGCTTAAGTCATCCTCAAAACCAGTCTCTGCAAGTCATAACCGATCCACTAGTATGCCTTTGGCCAAAACCAATACAACACATAACCATGCAATCAAATCGTTGATAGCAGACTTCCCCACTTGGCTCAAAGCCATAAATCAAAACACTCGATGACTCAAAATGCCCATACTCTATTACTGCCATAATACTGTAGTGAGATTCAACTAAATCCTTCATAAGCTCACGTAACACAACCATATAGTACCTCAAATAATTTACTAAGCTCGCATTCATCCTCGTGACGATCAGGTCAACTTTTTCAACCAATCCAAGCTCAAATCGCAGCACCTAAACCCCACTGGTAGCAAAGAAATCCTCCACACAACATCATCAGGATCACACATCTGTAGATTACCCCGAATGTCATAACCCACCTGCTTAGCCTCAAGCAAACATCCCTCTATACCCTCTCACAGCCACAACTACTATGTAATCACTTAATCTTCCTGAGTCTGAACTCGTCAACAAGACATGAGAATCTAATTTGTTCCACAACTAGGCAACACGAAAGACCCTTTAACCCACTCAAAACTCAAAACTATACGTTAAATCAAGACCAAATTTAAGCACCCAATATTCCTTTTCACATATCGCACAAACTCTTCTCAACACATTCAAACCACTTGAACACTTTTCGCAGTCACTTCATACTCATCATATAGCCATCCAACCACTCATCGAGCCAAAAATGACACTCATAGGAACACTACCGGACATAGAAGTCCAAAGGCATATAATCACATAACTGAAACTACCGAGCCTAAGATGCAGTCTAAACCTGGCCTCAAGTCCTGCATACTGGCCCATCACCATGACACAGAAAACACATCTCGTACCTCATCCATAGAATAACAAGCCATCGATGTACAGATGATACTGAATGCTCACATACGCATACGAATGAGTGGAAGGAATTCAAAGAGATATGCTTCAAGCTGAATCAATACCGCACGATAAGGAAAGAAAGATAGGAAGTTTATCCTAAATGCCTTGTAGCCTCTCGAAGATAGGTATGGACGTCATCATACCGATCCGCAAGACTATACTAGACACTTGTTTATGACTCGTAGAACCTATGAACCTAGAGCTCTGATACCAGCTTGTCACGACCAAAAATTCAACTAGTCGTGATAGCATCTAATCCAACCAGCGAGGTAAGCTAATTAACAACTATCCATTTTTATGAGATTTATTGAGACAAATAAATGATAAACTATATGAACCTTTATACATTTCCCAAGGACATGCAGTACAAATCATGAGCTTCTAAGATTTAGAGTTTACAAAGCTGGTATGAAATAAATACATCATATGTTTGAAATGTATATGAACAGATTAAAATTCTAAAGCTACCAAAATCAAGAGGCAGCTATGACCGGAACACAGGTACATCTTCAAATTCAACTCCCGCCATACATACCAACATCAGCATCCAACATGTGCATACAAGGTGCAGAAGTGTAGTATGAGTACAACCGACCCGATGTACTTAATAAGTAACAAACCTAACCTTAGGTTGAAAGTAGTGACGAGCTTAGACAAATGTCAGATTCCAACATCAATAGCCAACAATAGCTCATAACAATATAATAAAAGTGGTACAAGAAATAACTCAGAGATATAATGCTCAGCTAGTTCACAGTTACGGAAAATAGTCATGCTTTTCAAGTATAACAGTAAAGCCCAGTTCCTTCACCGAAATCACCAAAATATGAGTAAGTCCGAAAAACTATGATTTTTCCCAAAACCTTTCAATAATAAATAAGATGTTTTATTATCAGATAGCATGAGAAAATTACATCTCTATGCCTGCATGTCAATGTGCATGTGAAGTCATAAATGTCACAAAACCGTGTAACATGAGGGAATGCATCTTTATGCATGTGTATCAAGTATACATGTCGATGCAATGCACCACAGTGATGAACTCATGTACCCACACTCTCAGAGTACTCAATCTCACTTTCTCACACTCCCACTCATCACGCTCAATCACTCAACACACTCAGTCACTCAGTACTGAACAGGGCAGATCTATCCCAAATGCTAACCAATCCTGATGCAGCGCACAACCTAATCCCATCATGAATCAATAGCAATTGCGCTCACTGTGGGTGTGGAGACTGCGGAGGGGCAGATCTAGCCTAAGCGCTATAATAAGCCAATCATGGCATGAATCAATAAATCCTGCTATGACATGTAGCCCAATCCCATCATGAACAATAATACTCGCTGCGGCGTGCAACCCGATCCCATCAATATCACTCACAATCCGGCCCTCATGCCCAACTCAGTCAGCAATCTCTCCAGTCTCTCGGGCTCACAATGTCATGAAAATTAGCCCAAAATGATGATATGATGTATAAATAAATAGTAACAGAGACTGAGATATGATATGCAAATGAATGAGTATGACTGCGTATGTAACTTTAATTTAAGCAAATAACGCTACAACAAATATGACTTTAGTGGGTCCCAACAGAATAAGCATATAGCCTAAACATAATTTCTAACATGGATCACAGCTCAGTTATCCTAGCACGTAGAGATCTAATGGATAAAAATAGGATTAGGTATCTACACAATACCACAGAAACAATCGAGTGATAATTCACACGGTGCACGCCCACACGCCCATCACCTAGCATGTGCATCACTTCAACACCAAAACATAACACTTATATTCAGGGGTTCATACCTTCATTAATAAGTTTAGAAGTGTTACTTACCTTGAACAAGCCAAATCCAATACCTAGCAATCCACACAATACTCTAAAAATGTCATCCCGCGTGTACCGACCCCTGAATGGCTCGAAACTAGACAAAGCAATTCAAGAACATCAAATAATGCCAAAGGAAACAAACTCAATTGATAAAGGTCGAATCTTTAATAAAACACCCAAAGTCAACCAAAATATCAAACTGGGCCCATACCTCGGAACCCAACAAAACTCATAAAATCTGACAACCCATTTAATTAGGAGTCCAACCACACTAGTTTCACTCAAATCTGACTCCGTATCAATGTTCAAATCACAAATATTCAAGTTAGAAAAGTTTTGATAAACCCCCCCGATTTTTCCTTTAGATTCATCAAATTAAAGACCAAAAATGAAGATGGAATCATGGAATATAATCAAAACCAAGTCAAAAATATTTACCTCAATCCATGTGGTGAAAATCCTCTAAAGAATCACCCAAATCCGAGTTCCCTAGCTCCAAAATTTTTGACATGAGCTTATAAAAAAGGCTGCCCAATAAAAACACTAATATTGTCGCTAAAAGTCCAATACCTGTCGCTAAAAGTACCAAATCTGGTCGCTAAAGGTGCGCACCAGAACTTGCATGCACCAACAATTTGTTTTTCACTAAAAAGACTCTAAACTCCGTCATACGAACTCGGAATTCGATGATTGTTGCTCCTATGAGTCACAAATAATGATACGAACCTAATCTTTCAGTCGAAACTCAATTCGAAAATCATTTTCTCAATGTGATATCAACTTCTGTCGTTAAATAATTAACTCATGATTCGAAGTAAAAACCCAATCGCAACTTAATAAAATAAGACCAAACATTCCAGATCATTCTTATAAATCATTATCAAACTCTCGGAAGTCTCGAAATCAAATTCTGATCTCTAGAACAAAAAAAAATGGACCTTTGGATCATTATATGCTTATGCTCAAAACAATGCCAAAACACCAAATACATTAAAAACCCATCAGAAATCACCAGAGCCCCACGGGATCCCAACCAAATATACCAAGAAGTCCTAAAATATGATACGAACTTGCTCGAGCGATCAAAGCACAAAAATAACATAAAAATATGAATCGCAATGAATTCAAGCTTTATAAAATCAAAACTTTTAATTTTTCAAATACCAACGAAAAATGTGCCTACACACCTCTGAATAACTTTGAATTTTGCACACAAGTCATAAATATTGTTACGAAGCTGCTCGAACTCTCGGAATCTAAATCGGGAACTGGTATCAACAAAAATCCAATTATGGCCAAATTTTGGAATTCAAAGTTTTTTCAAAGTTAACAAGTTTTCGGAAAAATTACGCCAAATCACCTTGGGACCTCCAATTTAAAATTCGGGCATACGCCTTAGTTTAAAATCACCATTCGGACCTAACGAAACCATCAAAACTCTGATCTGAGGTCAAATACACAAAAGTCAAACTTAGTCAATTCTTCTAACTTAAAGCTTTAAACATGAAATTCATTCTTCCAAATCACTTCCGAATCACTTGAAACCCAAGACCAACGATTCATACAAGTCATAATACATCATACGAAACTACTCAAGACATCAAACAGTTGAACGGAACACAAATGCTCAAAACGACCGATCGGGTCTTTAGACTCAGGGAGTTTACAATCGGTATTAAGGTAAATACTTGAAGAGAGAACATGAAATACCTAAATTATACTTCCAAACAAGAGGGTGATTGTTATCTAATTTAATACTAAGAAATTAAACTAAGTAAAAGCAACTAAAGAGTAAATTGTTTTTGGTGTTTTTATCAATCGAGGAAAAGCCTATGGATGTAACGTTTACCTAGGCGTAAACCTAAGGGGTATATGCTTGTTTGGTAGACCGGGGTGTATTATGACTCTCAATTCTCAAGTAGCCACTCAATACTTCTCGGTCATAGAACGGTTATGTTCAAATTGGCTTTGTCAAGACCAAATGGATAGCAATCTAAGCAATTGATATGAGTCCAAGTTGAATTATCCCTATCTCTAGTTCAAATCCTTTAATCAAACTAGTCAAAATCTGAACTAGCTCCATTTCTTGTTAGTCAAGTTTTCCTAGACTAGGTTCCTCTTTCTCAAGTAAGAACTAAGTCAAATAGGCATGAATCAATGTTTGCAACCATTCACTCTAGATATAATGCATAAACAAGGCTAAATAACAAACACCCAATCATAAACAAGCATTAGTATTAACAACCCATAAGATTTACACACTAAGATTTACACACTAGGGTTGGGTCAGTGCGACAAGCTTTTGCGGCAGCACAATTTGTTGTGCAGACCGCTCTTCTACAAAACTCTTCAAAGGCTTCATCTGCAGCCACCCTTCTATTTATGTGGATCGCATGATCATGTGCGGCCGTAGAATTACTTCTACGGACCGCACTTCTGCTAGCATTTCTCCTTTTTGCCTTGTTGAGCTGGAATACTGCTTTTTGAGTTAAATTTATTCATTGAGCCTCAATCCTCCAACATGCTTCAATTCACAGAATTTCATTAGATTTGGAAATAAAAATCACTATTTTCGGACTAAAACTAAAGCAAGAAGGTACTAATAAGTGGTTAAAATTCACACTTATCAATAGTGTTCATGTAGGGTATGTACATGAAGTTCATCGCATTTGCGAAAGTTGGATCGCGTTTGCGAAAGTTGGATCACGTTTGCGAATGGCGACTGGGAGTTGGGAGTTATGTGCGTCACGTTCGTGGGGAGCGTACGCATTCTCGATCTGTTAAATGCGTTAGTCATCGCATTCCTGAAGCTGGGCTTCACGTTCACGGTGAAGGATTTTGGCCAGAGGAACCTTGTGCTTCGCGATCGCGGGGGTACAACCGCGATTGCGTAGAGTATTGCTGGGCAGTGCATATAAGATTCTATTTTCAGACTTTGAGCTTATTTTATTATATTTTGAGATTGGGAGCTCAGATTGAGGTGATGTTTTAGCCAATTTTTACCACATGGATTAAGGTAAGTGTTCTTGACTGGTTTTGATTATTCCCTTATTCGAATCACCCTTGAAGTCACCCCTTTCAGGTCATAGTTAATACACAAGCGTCCATTAGTCTTCAAACTTATATAACACATGACCATGCAATCCGATTGTGGATAGAAGACTCCCCCACTTTGCTTAAAGCCATAGAACGTATCGTTTGCGGCCTACATTACCCTTCTTTTGTAGCTGCCTCCGATCTCGCACTGTTAATCAGTCGAATGCCCCATAAACCCATGTAACACCAGTCATAACACTCCAAATCATCTGCCAAGTGCACCCTCATCCTCGTGACAGTCAAGCTGACTTCCTCAGGCGAACTGAACCTGAGTCGTAGCACATACACACCACTGGATAGAAGGAAAAACACTTCATAGAATCCCTCATAAGGATCACACAAATACATACCTCCTCGCATGAGATAACCCACATGTTTAGCCTCCAACAAACATCTCTCTATAAAACCCATCATGGTCATAATCACTATGTAATCAATTAACCTTCCTGAGTCCGTACTCATCAACCAGATACAAGAATCGGCTTCACCCCACAAATGAACAACTAAAAGATCTATCACTACATCTGCTTCCAAGACTAGACGACATGTCGTGACAATATTCAAGCATACATAGCCCTTCGCAGTCCATCTGCAACATCACAAGCCATCAGTGCATATCAAGGTCCAAGTACCCAACATTGCACATGAACCGAAAAGGAAGGAACTCAAAATTTAGGCTTCAAGCTGAAGTAAAATTGCACGATAATGAAAGAAATAAGGGAAGTTTCCTAGATGTCTTGTAGCCTCTCGAAGATAGGTATGGATGTCATCATACCGATCCGCAAGACTCTACTAGACACTTACTCATGACTCGTAGAACCTACAAACCTAGAGCTCTAATACCAACTTGTCACGACCCAAAACCCCACCAAGTCTCGATGGCACCTAACACAACCAGCTAGGTAAGACAAATAGTATAAATTACAATTACAAAGAGAAATCATTAGTATTGTAACTAAAACTACAAAAGAATTCAATATAACTACCCCAAGGACTGATAGTAAAAGTCATGATCCACTCTGATTTAGATTTATAAAACTGATGAGAGAAATAAATACCATATATGTTTGAAGTTTACATAAACATAAATGAAATCCTAAACTACCATAAATGAAAGGTAGCTTGAACCTGGAATGCTGATATTATCCCAATGCAAAGCTTCGTCTTCCACAGCTACTAAGCTCCAGAATCTGCACACAAGGTGCAGAAGTGTAGTATGAGTACAACCAACCTCATGAATTCAATCAGTGACTAATCTCAGAGAAGTAGTGACGAGGTTTTTAAGTCAAAGATATTCACTTTTCAGAACTTGTACATGTCAATAACATGTATAATACAGAAATACTCCAGAAAGATAATTATATAATAAAGAATATCAGTAGTAAAGGCGCACAACTGGGATAGAGTAATAAACAACTCTACCAATTGAAATGTTCAACAAATACAATTTGCACCAACCCCGCTCATAAAGAGGTATGCATCATATAACATGTGTGCTCAATACTCATACATGGAAATAAACTTGTGCCCAACATGATCTGATTCTATCAATTGTCAAACAACACGTTCAAGAGAACCTTTCTATACTCAAATATATCAATGCATGATCACAACTTCCTTATCACGTCAATCTGATATGCTACCAACAACTCAATAAAAATATGAGATATCAACTCCATATAGGTAAATCCATCTTGACAACCAAAACATCAAATAATAACAAATGCATGGATTAGCATGTTAAATGCAACACAAAAATAATTTAGAAATGCATGACTAACATAAAGGATTCACATGCATATTCAAGATTGTCAGCCTAGTACTCCATATTTCATCACAATAATAATATCCACCCTTATCGCTCCTCCCCCGACACAATAACAATATCCACCCTTATCACTCCATCCTGACACGATAATAATATCCACATGTATACTCTGCACCCGACACAATAATAATATCTACCCATATCACTCTGTCCTAACACAATAGCAGTATCCATCTGTATTGCTCTGCACCTGACACAACAATAATATCAATCACAATCGTACGACAAAACCTCATGCCAACACCCAATCAATCTGTCCAATATGTCCGCATGTTCCATAATCACAATAATGCAAAAAGCCAAATCATCATCAGAGACATACACTCATAATTTATCAACAACGTGCACAAGGACATGGAAAATAAATGAATGCGGATGAGGGTTCAACATATAAAGCATGACTACGGCTAAATCAATTTAGCAACCAAGTTCAAGTAGTCATACAAAGGGTTACATATGTGTTATAGAGTGCACGCGTCCCAATCAAGGCACAACACAAGAACAAGTGTGAATATGTGTTCATAACATACGTGTATCTATATCCTAGGCAAGTATTACATAAATATCAAGATTAGTTCATCATGTTCAAACTAGGCACCAATAGCCTTGATATTAGCTCTAACATGGTTTTATTGTGCTCACATAGTTAATCAATTGAATAATACATAGAATCAAGTAGAACACACAACCAAACAAGGCATAGAGTAATCTAAAATCTACCCCGAGCATGAATACCCATGGTACTTGTATATACGCTCGTCAGCTCATATATACAGCATGTAGCAAACAATAACAAATATTAGAACAATTTTCATCAACTAAATTTAGGCAAGACACTTACCTCAAAACAAGACAAATCAATATTCCAAAAATTTCTTACCACGTGAATCGACCACCGAACGACTCGAATCTAGCCAAAAACAACTCAGTAATATCAAATAAAGCCATAAGAATCGAACCCAAATGATTAAGGTCGAAACTTTAATCAAATACTCAAAGTCAACCAAAAAGTCAACCCGCACCCGCACCTAGGAACCCGACAAAAGTAGTAAATCACGAACATTCATTCCAATACAAAAATATACACGTTTCATCAAAAACCAACTATAAATCGGGGTTCAAATCTCCATTTTTTCACTTTAGAAAAGTTTTTCCAAAACTCTCAATTTCTCTCCCTTAGATTTACCAATTAAATGCCAAAATCAAAGATAGAATCATGAATAATAATCAAATATGAGAAAAGAACACTTACCCAATCTAAGTGGGTAAAAATTCCTCAAATATCACCTCAATCTGAGCTCCCAATCTCAAAATAATGAAATATGATATAATAAGTTGCCAGTGATTCCGCATCTGCGAACAATAATGGCACACTTGCGACCTCGCATATGCCAACCCAGCTGAATCTGATCAATCTCGCATCTGCCAACCCAGCTGAATCTGATCAATCTCGCATCAGCGGACAAAGCATTGCATCAACGGATCTGTAGGTGTGTACAAAACCTCGCAGATTGTTACTCCCAAATGCACACGTAAGTATACGCGGTCAATAAGTAATATAATGATGAGTAGAGTGTCGAACCCACAGAGATTTGTGTTTAACTACCTACTAATTTCACTCAAATTCTTATTCAGCCGAGTTGAATTGTGTGATTATAACTAAGTGGTGAATGTAACAATTAATTAATTTAGCAATCAGAAAATGATTGTTGAGAATTCAGTTTCCAGGGTTGTGATCGATTCACCAATCCTATTGTGTTCTAGCTAACTCTTCTTTTCATGCAATTCGTTTGTGGTTGCTAATTAATCGAGTAAGTGTTCTCGTAGTATTCTCCCGAATTACTACTCGCCTATTCAGAATATATTAACGTATATATTCCTATGGAATCAATCTATCAAGAACGCATTAAGATCACGATATTAAATTGAGCATGATGATTAGGTATATTCCCATCTTAGCCATAAATCCCCCCTCCCTCCCCTC
>AWOL01S0221850.1:0-11562 GCA_000715115.1 Nicotiana otophora
GAAACAAGGGATCCTACCAGCAGGGTCGGTCTGGACGGAGATTTCAGCAGCAGCAGAGGCCCCCATGCCCTAGGTGTGGAAATATGCACCTTAGGGCCTACTACATGGACCAACCCATATACTATGGGTGTGTTATGCGGGGTTACATTCAGAGGGATTGTCGTTCGTCTCACTAGAGAATGGGCAGAGGTACAACACAACCAGCTAGTTCTGCAGCTACTACATCCGCAACACCTCCTCCAGCTCAAGGCAACCCAGCAACCACAGGGCGTGGTGCAACTAGGGGTGGCGCACAAAGTTTGGGAGGACCAAGCCATTTATATTCTATGAGGGGTCGCCAGAGTTCAGAGGCTTCTCCAGATGTTGTCACGCGTATATTGACTGTCCAATTTCATGATGTGTATGCTCTTATTGATCCTGGTTCCACTTTATCTTATGTTACTCCCTATGTTGCTATGGGATTTGGGATAGAACCAAAACAAGTCCATAAGCTATTCTCTATATCTACTTCGGTTGGTGAGTCTATTATGGCCGCACGAGTTTATAAGGATTGTGTTGTCACGGTGCGTGGTCGGGACACCATTGTCGATCTCATTGAATTGGGGATGGTTGATTTTTATGTAATTATAGGGATGGATTGGCTTTATTCATGTTTCGCTAAGCTTGACTGTCGAACTACAACCGTTAGGTTTGAATTTCCAACTGACTCAGTGATTGAATGGAAGGGGGATAATATGGTGCCGAAGGGTAGGTTTATTTCTTACCTTAAGGCCACAAAGATGATTAACAAAGGTTGTGTCTACCATTTGGTCCGGGTTACGGACACTGATGTTGAGGAACCTACACTTGAGTCTGTGCCTGTTGTAAATGAATTTCCGAAGTTTTTCCGGATGAGCTCTCTGGGAACCCGCCAGATAGGGAGATTGATTTTGGGATTGAGGTTATGCCAGGCACGCAGCTTATATCTATTCCACCCTCCATAATGGCACTGAAAAAGTTGAAGGAGCTAAAGAAATAATTGAAAGATTTGTTAGGGAAGGGTTTCATCCGGTCGAGTGTGTCGCCCTGGGGCACACCGGTTCTATTTGTGACAAAGAAGGATGAGTCACTAAGAATATGTATTGACTATCGGCAGCTTAACAAGGTTACAATAAACAATAAGTACCCACTGCCAAGGATAGATGATTTGTTTGACCAACTGCAGGGTGCTAGGTATTTCTCCAAGATTGATTTAAGATCCGGGTATCACTAATTGAAGATCAGGGAGCAGGATATATTGAGAACAACTTTCAGGACTCGGTATAGGCACTTTGAATTTCTGGTAATGTCTTTTGGGCTAACCAATGCCCCGACAGCTTTCATGGATCGTATGAATCGGGTCTTCAAGACTTTTCTTGACTCAGTCGTGATAGTGTTTATATACAATATCCTTGTATATTCGTGAAGTCGGGAGGACCATGTTGATTATCTCAGGTCATTTTTAAAGACCCTGTATCAGCACAAATTATATGCGAAGTTTTCAAAATGTGAATTTTGGCTTGAATCTATCACGTTCTTGGGTCATGTTGTCTCTAGAGAATGAATTGAGGTTGATCCTCAGAAGATTGCAGTTGTGAAGAATTGGCCTATACCTACTACCCCAATAGAGATTTGTAGTTTCTTGGGCTTATCTGGATATTACAGGAAGTTTGTGGAGGGGTTCTCTACTCTTGCCTCTCCAATGACTGAATTGACACAAAAGGCAGTTAAGTTCCAATGGTCAGATGTTTGTGAAAGAAGTATTTGGGAATTGAAATCAAGATTGACTACGACACCGGTATTGACCCTACCAGAGGGTACATATAGGTTTGTGGTATATTATGATGCTTTAAGAATTGTACTTGGGTGTGTATTAATGCAACATGGCAAGGTGATAGCTTATGCTTCTAGGCAACTCGAGAATCATGAAAAGAACTATCCACCACATGACTTAGAGCTTGCAGCTGTGGTTTTTGCGTTGAAAATTGGCGTCATTAATTGTATAGCCTTCAATATATTTTCAAACAGAAGGAATTGAATCTAAGGCAGAGACGTTGGCTTGAGTTACACAAAGATTATGACATTGATATTCTGTATCATCCGGGGAAGGCTAATGTTGTAGCGGATGCTCTTAGGCGAAAATCTATGGGTAGTTTAGCTCACTTGGAGGCATATCAAAGGCCATTGGCCAAGGAGGTTCATCGGGTGGCTAGTTTGGGAGTTTGTCTTGTAGACTCTAATGCAGGAGGGGTGATTGTACAAAATAGGGCTGAACCGTCGCTTGTGGTGGAAGTCAAGGAGAAGCAGTACATCGATACATTGTTGGTACAACGGAAGGGAATTCATAAACATAAGACCATTGTCTTTTCTCTTAGCGTGGATAATGGTACACTAAGATATCAAGGGCGACTACGTGTTCCAAATGTAGATGGTCTCCGGGAAAGGATCATGACCGAGGTTCACACTTCTAGATATTCCGTGCACCCGGGCTCTACAAAAATGTATCATGATCTTAGGGACGTCTAATGGTGTAATGATATGAAGAGGAATGTAGTGGACTTTGTGGCAAGGTGTCCAAATTGTCAGTAAGTGAAGGTCGAGCACCAAAGGCCCAGTGGGTTGGCACAGAACATAGAAATTCCAATGTGGAAGTGGGAAATGATTAACATGGACTTTGTGATAGGAATACCTCGCACGCCTCGTAGGTATGACTCGATTTGGGTGATTGTGGACCGACTCAAAAAATCAGCTCATTTCTTACCTGTTAAGGCTACCGATACAACAAAACAATATGCTCAGTTGTATATCAAGGAAATAGTCAGGTTGCATGGCACTCCAGTTTCTATTATCTCAGATCGAGGGGCACAATTCACAGCTAATTTTCAAAAGAAAATTCAGCAAGATTTGGGTACCCAGGTGAATCTTAGTACAGCCTTTCACCCGCAGACCAATGGGCAAGCAGAGCGAACTATTCAGACACTCGAGGATATGTTGCGCACTTGTGTTCTTGACTTCAGGGGTAGCTGGGATGATCATTTGCTGCTAATAGTATTTGCCTAAAACAACAGTTATCATGCTAGTATACAAATGGCACCGTTCGAGGCTTTATATGGTAAGAGATGTAGATCTCCCATTGGGTGGTTCAAGATTGGGGAAGCAGAGTTGATAGGGCCAGACCTCATGCATTAGGCTATGGAGAAGGTTAAAATTATTTCAGAATGGATGAGAACTGCCTAGAATCCTCAGAAGTCCTATTCGGATATACGTCGTAGGGAGTTGGAGTTCCAAGAGGATGATTGGGTATTCTTGAAGGTTTCCCCCATGAAGGGGGTAATGCGGTTTGGTAAGAAAGGAAAATTGAGTCCGAGGTATGTCAGGCCGTAAAGAATCATCCAGAGGATTGGTCAAGTGGCTTACATGCTAGAACTACCTTGAGAGATGTCCTTAGTGCACCCGGTGTTTCATTTATCCATGTAGAAGAAGGTGGTTGGAGATTTGTCGCTTATTATTCCGGTTGAGACTATTGAGGTTAACAAAGAATTGACGTATGAAGAAATTACAATTTCCATTCTTGATAGGCAAGTTTGGAAGTTGAGGAACAAAGGAATTGCCTCCGTGAAAGTGTTATGGCAAAACCAACAAGTCTAAGAGGCCACCTGGGAGGCCGAGGAAGAGATGAAGAAGAAGTATCCTAATTTATTTGAATAGAGATGTAATTGGGTCCATGTTGTTGAGAGCTAACTTTCTATAAATTATGTTTTCCCAGTACGACTTATGTTGAGGTTGCTTCTCCTTGGTAATGTGATATTTAATGACATTGTGGCCAGTGTTTTTTCCCGATTTTTTTGCATCGTTTTATTATGGTTGTGATGTTAGGATTGGTTTTGGGGATTCTCTGACAGGTGGATAGGCCCAGTTACAGGGGAAACTCTGGCACAAATTTGGAAATTTGGGGAGTTAGTCGAGTCACAATGGTTTATAATGGCAGGATTTAGCCCTCATTCGAGGACAAATGATCTGAAATGGGGGAGGATGTAAGGCCCTGTAAAATTTTACCTAAGACCTAGGGTTTCTCGTGGTGACGAAGTAGGCTTATGTGTTGAGATTGTACTGCGGTTCAGACTTTTTGGGTTGAACAGTTGAGGAAAATATTTGGAAATGCAGGGCATTTCTGCAGTCCATTCTGCGGTCGCAGAACGGAATTGCGAACCGCAGATCAAGGCAGAAAACTCGGGAAACATTTTGGACCATTATGTGGGCCGCATAACCAATCGCAGACCCAACATGAAATTTTTTGGAGGGGAGTTCTGAGGCACATTGTGCTACCGCAGAATTGGTCTGCGGACCGCAGACTAGTCGCAGAGTGGGGCAGAATTGCCCAGTTTCGGAGGGTCATTATGCGGCCCATTTTGCGGACCGCAGAAGCATTATACGGTCGCATATGCTACCGTAGATCTATGACGGGGCTCCTATTTTTCTAATTTTTTAACCTGATCCCATTCTTTATAAAACACCCTTGGGGATCATTTTTAAGGGAAACCATATATTTCTAGAGAGAGGGAGTGACATAGAGTGAGAGGGGAAGTTCCTAAGCTCATCATCCATCAATTCTTGCTCAAGTTGAAGAATTTGCAAGGAGAATTCACTAGGCCTCTATCTTAGAGGTAAGGTTCTACTCCATAGCCCTCAATTTCGTGATTTTAATTATAAATAGGTAATAAGCCAAGAAATTCTTGGGTGTAGGGGTTGTTTATTTTACATGCATGTACCATCTAGGGTAGTGGCAAAATTGTTGACCTCTTTTGGGTAAACTTTGGGTAGTGGGGGTGAAAGAATCCACCATAGGAGGACCTTGAAACCTTAATGCACACCTAGTGCTTGATAAAATGCTCAAGTGAGTTGGAACTATGAACTCCTTCCTAGTTGGTGTTCAATTTTGCTATATCTCTAAATATATCGAAGTGGCTAGGATTTTCGGAACATTGTAGTAAATTAAAAAGCTCGAGGCCAGGTATGTTAGCTAAACTTCTCCCTTAGAATTAAATTTCCACGATGTTCTAGTAAGTCCCGAATTGTCTATTACGAATTAACTTTTGTGAATAAGTTTGGTGTCAAAAGATGTATTTATATGAATATGTTCAAAATGTGTTACGGAATTTTCTTATCGTGTTATTTTATTATTCGGGAGAGTGTTCAAAATATGAGTATGTATTACAATTTTGGGACCTTAAGTCAAGCCTAAATGAAGATGATCATATCAAATTGTGTAAGAAAAATCACATGTACCTAAGACCCTAAATTGCTTAAATGTGTGCTTAAAGTCTTGAATAGAAATGTTTGTTGTTGACAATCCATGTTAATGTTTGAAAGTGGAATAGTGAACGTGAATTATGAAGTACGGCCAATTTGCCAAGAATGATATTGCATTATGGCCAATGATGCCAACAAAATGAATAACATGTAAAAAAATATGAATGGAGTGGTAAATACTTTTAATGATAAATGCCTTGGGAGTATCGTTTAGCCACCGAGGAAGGGTAGGTCGGAACAACCTAACCCCGAAACTACACATGCCGGTGTAGGAGTGATTGAGGGGTAAATCCCCATGTTACTGTGATGAGACTGTTCCCCCTAATATGGGATGAGATTGGTGTGTTGAGATGTTTCCCCTTAAATGGGATGAGATTTTTGCTAGCTAGAAGTGATGTGATCTTATCCGATCGCGTTGAGATCAGACGCCATGTCGCGCACATGGTGGTATTGTGAGTATATGTCTCGGGGTAGGACGTCTNATGTTACTGTGATGAGACTGTTCCCCCAATATGGGATGAGATTGGTGTGTTGAGATGTTTCCCCTTAAATGGGATGAGATTTTTGCTAGCTAGAAGTGATGTGATCTTATCCGATCGCGTTGAGATCAGACGCCATGTCGCGCACATGGTGGTATTGTGAGTATATGTCTCGGGGTAGGACGTCTTAGCTGGCCGGGCTGAGATCGGACTCCGTGCTAAAACATGGCGGTGTATTAGTGCTAAAGGTCTCCCAACTTAAAATACAGAAATTTACTTGTCCCCAACTTGACACCGTGTTACTATTTGATCCTCTTATTGATGTCATGTTTCCTTCTCTGTTTACTTTTATTCATTCTATTGAGAGGGTGCTTAGTTTTACATACTAATACTATTCCATATGTATTAACGTCCCTTTTGTCGGGGGAAGCTGCATCTTTAATGGATGCAGGTGCTTCCATAGCAGGTGGTATTGATCAGTGATTGCAGCACACCCTCTCCTCAGCTGACTTGGTGACCCCCATTTCATTTTGGGGTCCTATATTTCGTATCCTTTGTACATAGCATTTTGAGGTATAGCTGGGGTCTTGTTGCCGGCAGTGTCATAGCACTCTTTTGTTCATGTTAGAGGCTCCGTAGACATAGTGTGGGTTGTATCTATGTTTGGGAAGGTTAAACTAAAATGTTGTAATCATATCATCTGTTCCACTTTAACTATGATTGTACAATGTACTATTTTGGAGACCTGTTAATCTCGTAACTAATGGAAATAAACTACTATTTTTCCATGACCTCTTTCTATCTAGTTAATGAAATATATTCTTTCCCTTTATCCGTGGGTAAGTTGGGTAGAAGGTATTGTAAAGGCATGCTTGACCGGGGTATCTCGGTTGAGCGCCGGTAGCGCTCTCCGAGGTCGGGGCATGACAGATTCCACTTGCACCAGCCACATCTTAGGCTGGGGAGGAGCTCAGACTCCCGCAGCCCGTAATCCAGAGTAGCGCGTCCATGTTGAATAAGTCCCAGAGGTTTTGGCAGCGCAACCTGTTGTTCCGGTTCAGCTCGAGGTTAGCGCAGTGGCATCTGAGGAGGAGCAGCTTAGATTTAAGAGGTTCAAGAAGTATCATCCTCCTACTTTCAGCGGCTTAGCTTCAGATGATGCACAGGATTTTCTATAGAAGTGCCATCGTATTCTATGCACCATGGGTATTGGGGAGACGAGAGTAGTTGCTTTCACTACATTCCATCTACCAGGAGCAGCATATCAGCGGTGGGGGGTTTATGAGGAATGTAACCCAGCCGATTCAGCTTCACTTATATGGGCTCAGTTTTCAGAGATGTTCTTGAGAGATTATATTCCCCAGACCCTTCGAAATGCATGGCGCATGGAGTTTGAGTATCTGTGCCACGGTATTATGTTAGTGTTAGAGTATGCTTTTAGATTTAGTGATTTGTCCAGACATGTACCTACTTTGGTTTCTATAGTCAGAGAGCGAGTCCGCCGATTCATCGAGGGGCTCAACTATAGTATTAGGTTCAGCATGGCTTGAGAGTTGAAGACAGATACCCCATATCAGCATGTCATAGAGATCGCATGGAGGTTTAAGGGTATGCAGGGCCGTGATAGAGAGAACAGGGAGGCCAAAAGGCTTCGATGTACTGGAGGATTTAATGGTGCCCACGTTGCAGCTATAGCCTGTCATACTAGAGGCTTTGTGACCGGTAGGTTCATTCAACACTTCCAACTTCTAATGGTACTGCGGCTATCCTGAGGTCTCAGGTTGCACACTTTGCTCAGCCACTTTCTAGTGCACCTCCTGCAGGGGGTGCCTTCAGCAGTCACTCCAGCCGACCAGGCCCGAGCCAGTCCCAGCAACCACACCCACCAAGAGCTTGCTTTGAGTGCGGTGTTACCTGTCATATGGTGAGGCACTTCCCCTGTTACACCTCATGTTTTCATACGTAAGAGTACTTTGTAAGTCAATTGATGTAAGCTCAAAAATGAGATCATCTTTGAAAGTACATAAATAAATTGAAGAACTGCAAGTACAAATAAATGCAAATATTTAATATTTAAGATCATGAATTGCAAGTACCAAGAGGGTTGGAAGGCTTAGAAGCTAAAGAAATTGAAGAAAATAAGTTTCTTCGAAAGTCGCCAAATTGGGAATGTTATAACATGTACTTTTTGGGTGAGACTAGGGTGCTCAAAATTATAAGGAGGTTATGTTATGAGTTATTTTAGTCTTATGATAGTCGTGTGTTATGTTTTGAAGTCAAGCAAGTATGGAACAATAGTTGGCAACGATCATCACAAGATACATTCATAAATATGCTGAAAATTAGGTCAAATGTAGCTGCGCATTTCTCCAAATGTACTTTTAATTATTGGATGATCTACCTACCAAATTGACTATCTACAAGTCTACCTACCAGACTGCGCAGACTGGTAGGTGACAAGTAGGTGCATCACCTACTTGCCAAAAGGAGAGGCCTCAATTAAAAGCTCCTAAAGTCGGACAAGAGGGGAGTTTTAAGGACTCATTAACTCATTTCTTTCACTCATTTCTCTGACCAACAAAATTAGATTGAACCCCTAAAACTCCTCACCAAAAATCCCACATAAACCATAGGTAATTTCGGGTGATACGATGTGATTCTAGTGGCGAAAACCACAGACAACTTGCTAGTTTCTCGTTCTCCTACTTGTAGCTGCGTTGGGGGACTGATTTTGGATGAATAAGGACTAGATTTCGTGGGTTCTACTCATCCCAAGGTAAATTTTTGCTTCTACTTCCATGATCTATGTTTGTACGAGTTGTAACTCAATCGTAAAGACTAGAGCTAGCGAGTTTCAAAAAAATGGTATGTTGTTTGTTGTCGCGTCACTATTGGATGGTTTTGAACTTATTTTTAAGTTGAATTCATGGTTGGTTTGTAGGATAAAAGGCTTAATTATGTACTGTTGGTTGTGTTGCTAAATTTGAAAGTAAAGACAAGTCCAAACGTGTTTAGTAAATTGAAAAATCAATTTGGAGTTGCTGAACTTGTGGGACTGTTTTGTGGGCTATTTTATGTTGCTATTGGGTTGTCTCTATTGCTACTGTTTTTATGAGATATTGGGAGGATAGAGGGTGTGGAGAAACACCACATAATGGCAGGGTGGTTGGCTGGTCGTTCGTCATTACATTTTCGGGTTGTTTGACACTACTAGGGTTGTTGTTTTGTGTATGAACTGATTGTGGTGTGTGGGCTGGTTTATGGTATTTGGTGATGGATATAAGGTTGGAAAATGAGGTATACATGTTGTCATTGTTGTGTTCTTATTGTTGTTGGTGTTATGTCAAATTAGGAGGAAGTAAAGATTATCGGGGAGATGCTGCCCATTTTATTATAAAATAAACTTGTCATTCGTTGTGCGATAGTTGTACCTTCAATAACTTGATGATAGTATTGTTATCGTTGTTGTAGATTAAGGTGAAACGAGACGAGTTTAACGTGGTTATTAAACAGATTGTGATAAGGTATGTTAAGGCTAAACCTTTCTTTCATTTGGCATGATCCCATAACTACATGTGTTTAATAACGAGACATAAATAGAAGTTCATATACTCGAACTTGTGTACATTATCCTAGTCTCATAATTTATAGTATTATTCCTTTAAGAGACTTTATATTCAGTAAGTATTGTCTTCTTTCAGTCAAGAGAGCAGAGGGTCTCTCTCTCTCTCTCTCTCTCTCTATATATATATATATATATATATATATATATATCTTCTTCCTTATAGTATTGTTATATATATATAGTATTACAGTATTTTCACCACCATCAAGCTATAATCGGTGGGTAGGCCCCTATTAGGCAGTACTATAGTATTTTCACCACCATCAAGCTATAATCGGTGGGCAGGCCCCTATTGGGAAACCTCTGATCAGATGCTAAGTTATATACCGAACCTACTATGGTCGAGCGCCTATGAGCGAGCCTAGTATGGCCGAGCGCCTATGAACGAACTTACTACGGTAGAGCTGTTATACGTACCGAGCCTTATAGGGTCGGACAACTATTTTACTTACTATAATGAGAGATTTGAATCAGTATCAGCAGGTAAGCATATCTTCAGATCATCTTTGACTCCTAGTTACTTTCACTTATTATATTATCAGTTCAGTTTCATCTTTCAGTTATTCTGTTGCCTTACATACTCGGTACATTATTTAGTACTGATGTTCCTTTTGTTGGGGATGCTGCATTTCATGCCTGCATATCCCGATAGACAGCTGTATAGACCTTCCCAGTAGATAGAGTCAAACATCAGCTCGGTTGGTAAGCTCCACTTCCTCGAAGTTACCAGGTCTAGACCTTGGAGTCCATTTTATATATACAGGTTTAATGGGTAGGTCGAGGCCCTATCCTGACCATGATATAGTTCAGCTATCTCTAGAGGCTTGTAGACGATCCTGTATAGTTTTTATATCAGTAGATGTTCATTGCGGCCTCAGATGGGCTTGTAGACAATCTTGTATACATATATATATATATATGAGCTTTTGGGTATGTTTAACCCTCAGATGAGAGCGACGATATTTTCAGATGATTCCAAATATGGACTCATCGGCCTAAGTTGAGGGTTACCCCTCCAGAGTTCATAGTTACAAAGTGGTATACTCGGGCTAAGTATGGCACCGAGTGCCGGCCACGCCTCTTCAGGTTTGGGGAATGACAAACTTGGTATTAGAGCCAGGTTCTATCCCAGGGAGTCTACAAGCAATGTCTAGTATAGCCTTGTTTATATTTGTGTTGTTCACCACATTATATAAACAAGAAGATACAAGGCATTTACGAGTCTGTTACCCTTCTTTTAAATCCAAATCGTGCTATAGAGCTGAGTCATAAGAGTTCGAGCCAGGACTTGTGTTTGCTAATGATATAGAGATACTTGCAATTAGATAAATGATAGCTAGCTAGAGGGCTAATACAGCAGCAGGTAATGGCATTAGTAGATAGAGAATTCTTGACGACGTGGCCCTATTTGAGACCCTATTAGATCGTGCATACCAGATGTGCAAATTTCCTACTTAAGACCCTAAGACGGGAATATCTAAGATACCCCGCAAATAGCAGGCCATGGGAGTATCAGAAGGTAAAAGTATAAGTTTCAACATGTAACAAAAGCAAGGTGAAGAAGGGTACGAGGTACTCAATTAATGAAGATTATCCGAATTTCTAATTCAGGTAGAGAAATATAAGGATTCTAAGTTACCTTCAATAGAAATAGAGGTATGTACAATTGGCCACACCCATATCAGTTATGCCCTATGGGAGCTAACATATATAGTTTAAGAGAAGGATGGGATATCATGATCCAGCTTGGGTTAGAGTAACCCAAAATGGTGGATTGAGCCAGGGAGCTAAAAGTGAAACAATGTTTTGTTGAAGTTTTCAGAATAATGTGATAGAAAAAAATATTAGCATGAGAATAAGAATTGATTAATGATTCATTATGAGTAATAGGATGACAGAGTCTATGGTTAAGTGACGGAAAAGACAAGAGGTGACAGGCCTGGAGACAATAAAATTGTATAAGCCATGAAGTCATATCCTTATTTCGAGAAAATGAGTTGGTGACTCCAACATAATTACCAGAAGGCTAAGTTAGACCCATCAGAGTAATAGAAATTAGCATAGTCCATTAAAGAGATAAATTGAACATGAATTAGGGACCGGAGGATTTGATAATAGTCGACATCGTGA
>AWOL01S0221934.1:0-12520 GCA_000715115.1 Nicotiana otophora
ATTGTTATGGGTTTAATTAGGTTATGGAATCGGAGATAGGCCATGCATGTAACATTAGGTGGTCGTATGTGGGGTTGTAGAACTATAGTGGGTAGTTTCTTGTTGAAATTGGTTGAGTGGGGATGGGATTACCAATGTAGAGATTTGTAGTCAATTTTGCATAATAGGTGTTTGAACAAATTTCCAAGAGATTTATGCCATGAGAATCCTTCTAATTATTATCCGAGTTTAGCTATTTTCCTATAGATTTATATTTCTAGACGTTGTGGGACGTTGTAGTAACTTAAGGAAAGCTCGAGAAAGGTATGTTGGCTAAAAATTCCCTCTTAGAAATAAATTCCATGATGTTTCCGTAAGTTTCAAGTATGGTTGGCCCAGGTTTCTAATTCTTATGTTTCGAGGTGTTCCTAATAAATTAAATTAAATAAGACAATTAAATAAAAGAAAACATATGAAACTAATACGTTACCCATGGACTGGTAGTACAAATCATGAGCTTCTAAGTTTACAATTTACAATACTGGTGTGAAATAAATACATCATCTATTTGAAATATACATAAACAGATTTTTATGAATCTAAGGCTACTATGAACAAGAGACAGCTACAACCGGAATGCAGCTACGTCTTCAATTCCAGCTCCCGTCGATCACAGCATCATCATCAACCAACATCTGTACACAATGTATAGAAGTGTAGTATGAGTACAACTGACCTCATGTACTCAATAAGAAACAGACCAAACATTAGGTTAAAATTAGTGACGAGCTGGAACAAAGGACGGGTCCAACACCAATAGCCAACAACAATCCATAACAATGTAAAGCATGTAATAAAAGAAGTAACTCAAAGATAGAATGCTCAGCTAAATCATGATTCCTGAAAATAGCTCTGCCTTTCTAGTATATTAGTGAAAACCCAACTCGTTTACCGAAGTTGCCAAAAATATGAGTAAGTTTGAAAACTGCAATTCTTTTTCTAAAAACTCCTTTCAACAATAAATAAGGTGTTTCATTTTCTTTCTAGATTGCAAGTGTAGAATACATCTCTATGCCCATATGTAAACATGTGTGAGAAGCCATATATTACATGATACCATACAACATAAGGAAAATACATCTCTATGCATGTATGTCATCTGTGCATGTCAATGCAATGTATCTCAAAGATGAACTTATGTACTCACACTCTCAGAGTACTCAATCTCACTATCTCATACTTTCCAGTCATCATGATCAATCACTCAGCTCTGTATATGGCCAATCCGTCCCAGGGAAGATCCATCCCAGAATATATACATCACTCAGTACTGAGTAGGGCCAATCTAGCCCGTGGGGAAGATCCATCCCCAGGTATAAATGCTTTGGAAAAGATCCATGTCCAGGGAAGATCCATCCCGCAATATAAATCAACCACGCTCACTGGGTGTGTGCAGAGTCTGGAGGAGCTCCTACAACCCAAGGGCTATCGTAAATAAGTAAAAACTCGTTGCGGTACGCAGCCCTATCCCATAAATGTAATCAATATAACATGTTGCGGTGTGCAACCCGATACCATAATATCACTCATACTTAGGCCCTCAGCCTCACTCAGTCATCAATCTCTCCAGTCTCTCAGGCTCACAATGCCATAAAACTAGCCCAAAATGATGATATGATGTGTCAATAAATGGTAACAGAGACTGAGATATGATATGCATATGAATGCGTATGACTGAGTATGTAATGTAATGAAAGTAGATAACTCAATAGGAGAATTGACCTCAATGAGTCTCAACAATATTAGCATGTAGCCTAGACATGGTTTCTAACATGGGTCACAACTCAATATCTCAAGTACGTAGAAATTTCATGGTTATAGATAAGATCAGGTAACTACACAGCACCACAGGAATAACGGAGTCACAAGTAACATGGTTCATGCCCGCACGCCCACACAGTCATCACCTAGCATGTGCGTCACCTCAATACCAATCACACAACACGTAATTCGGGGTTTTATACCCTCAACACCAAGTTTAGAAGTGTTACTTACCTCGAACAAGACAATTCCAATACCATGCAAGCCAAGCGATGCTCCAAAAATTCCATCTCACATGTATCGACCTCGGAACGGCTCAAAACTGGCCAAAAGCAACTCCAATATATCAAATAATGCTAAAGGAAACAAACCCATCGATACATGTTGCATCTTTAATCAAAACCCCAAAATTGGCCAAAAGGTCCGACTCGGGCCCGCACCTCGGAACCTATAAAAGCTCACAAAATCCGACAAACGATTCAATTAAGAGTCTAACCATACTAGTTGCACTCAAATCCAACTCCAAATAGAGGTTCAAAACTCAAACATTCGCATTGTGAAACTTTAGGCTAAACCACCAATTTTCTATTTTGGAACCCTCAATCAAATGCCAAAAACGAAGATAGATTCATGATATAAAATAAAAAATGAGTATAGAACACTAATCCCACTACACATGGTGAAAGTTGCTTCAAGAATCGCCTCAATCTGAGCTCCATAGCTCAAAAAATGCAAAAATGGTCAAAACACCCAAAATAGAGTGCTTTATATGCACTGCCCAGTGATACACTACGCGAATGGTGGTAAAAGCCTCGCGTTCGCGAAGCAGAAACTCACATTGCGACACTTTACACTACATGTTCGTGGAAAAACCCTCGCGAACGCGATGAAGCACATAGTTAAACTTCTACGATCGCGAACCACTTACTGCAAACGCGATGAAGGACCTATATAGACTGACCAGACCTCGCTCAACACTACGCGAACGCATATCCATTGACGCGTATGCGAAGACCAAAATCTCCAACCCAGTGCGAACGCGACCTCAGACGCGCGAACGTGAAGAACAAATAGCTACACTAACCAAAACACTTTTCGCGATCGCTGCCAAATCTTCGCGATCGCGAAGAACGCCATGAGAATCATCCAACTCTTCCAACTGAAAGCTTCCTAGTTGAGAATCATCCTTCCGAATCAATTCTGAATAACCTGAAAATCAAAACCGATGATTCAAACTAGCCATAAAACATCATACGAATCTACTCGTGCCCCTAAATAACAAGCGAAGTGCAAATGCTCAAAACTATCAGTCGGGTCGTTACATCCTCCCCCACTTAAATTTACGTTCTTCCTCGAACATGACCAGAGTTGTTCTTAAGCTATCAAATCACCGTGTAACCTTACCATGCACATACCTGGAGGTGATCCCACATCACCCTAATCCAAATAAGCCTGATGACACAATATAACTGCAAATTCTTAATTCAACCTTAGCCCGTAAACCTTAGAATCCAATTTTCAATATCCGGATTTCTTATAAGATATGCATCTCACATTTACACGATGTATAAGTCTGAACAAGATATATCAATCCATAACCATAACCTAAGATGTAATCACATGATATACCGCATAACTCAAATACTCATAGCAAAATCTCAAATCACAGTAGTTTCTCAAAACAACCCAATTTAAACCTCATGTCATACAAAATCGCGTTCTAAAACCTTCGTACACTGCAGATGATGAAAGAAACACGCATAAACTCATAACCATTCATCAGATCAACAAGTCACGGAGCTCCCTCTCCTTCAACAACAACTATAGCCAATTTCTAAGCTGACTTCCGATATTATCCTTCCAAATATACCGCAATCAAATCTGATAGCACCCATCCTAGATCTGACAACTTCATCTTATCAAATACCAACTACTCTAGTGACATGCCACACCAATACTACCTAGAGCCACAAACCGTGCAATCCATGCACCCATACACAATAATTCAAATGTACTCAAATATGGAAAATGACTCAAACGAGAGAACCGTCCCGCAAACACAACAAATACCGCCACAATGCAATGCTAAAAGCCCATCANAAATGACTCAAACGAGAGAACCGTCCCGCAAACACAACAAATACCGCCACAACGCAATGCTAAAAGCCCATCAGACACTGTAGAACCATAACAGACGAATCTAACACAAAGTATCATATCTCAACATAACAGTGCCGCAATACATGACCCCATCCAAACACTGGTCCATATGAGATACTTCGAGTCACCTTGCTCAAAATCAATAACCATGCACAACTCAACATCAGGTACCCAAGGTGCATGACCATGACCACGGAGAAGAAAATGACATAATGCCGCACAAACCCGAAAGAACATAAATAATGTGCAATCAATCATGCAACACCCAAATACCCATCTCGTCCCAATTCTGCTATAAGGCCCCAATAGAACCGAACCATGTGCGCATATAACCAATGAATCACACCACTCGTAAAATAGAAGAGTAATACATAGAACATAACAAAACATGAATAAGCTCAACTCTAACTGAGTGGCACATCTCTCAACAACAACAGTACACAATCAACCCATTCGACCCAGTGTAGAATACACATCCTCATTGGACATATCAATGGGCCCCTAATCAACTCTAGTCATCAATAAATAGATGAATAACCCTCTAAAGGCTCACAATAACCCTTTGGCCACAACTTCACAATCCAGAACCACGAAATAATATGCTTCTAAAAATTCTCGGTCTCCAAATCCATAGAACACATGAATCACCATATCTGATCCCAACTCCACCGCCCAATTCTTCCGTGCCACATAGCAAAATCTGAATATCAATAATAGATCAACCCGATGAGCACCGCAATACCAATGAAGCATCCGTAAGTCAAACCACAATGTGCCTTCTGAAATGCGCACCCTTCTCAGGCAATACCAAGTAGTAATATCACTCACCTAGTCATCTGAAACCGTCCATGGTGCCTAAGAATTTATGTCCTCCCCTTCAAAACTGACCCGTGAGCTTGCACATACAAATCTCGATCCCACATAACACACTACATCGATCATGCCTTCATATGAAAAGTAAGAGAATCTCATAATCCCCTCCAAGTCACAAGCAAAACTACATACTCAATTGCCTAGGAACCTTCCAGTTGATCTCATTTAGGAGAAAATAACAATACTCAACACGCTCCGCACACCGGTAAGAGATATCCATCTTAACCGTGGTAGAAACTATGGAAAACTCTTTGAAACCCATTAACACGTAACTAAGCCATCATAACTGAATCCCTCTAACTAAACCATGCCATGCAAGTCGCCAAAACCCAAGAGCATTGCCACAAAACACCTGTAGAAACTCACCACATCATAGCACCCAAAGAACAGATCATATCCATTACCGTGCTAATCCGACCTACTACCAAGTTGTCCTATTTCTCCGAGTTCCTTCCAAATTTCCTTCAAATTGATACTTTTCCTTGCTAGAACACCACGATCCTTAACCAAAACTCACCCCACAAAAACTCTAGCATAAAACCACACCACCCTAAGGCCCATAAGACACTGAATTCTCTCTCAAGCACCCCAAAAGTACCACAACCAAGATACCCACTCTGAAGAGACCTTCTGCAAACCCAAAACTATTTTCCTTCACCTTATTATACTGATATGTAGAATCCATAAGGATATAGAAATACCATGAGTCTCGACACCATCTAATGCAAATATCAGATCCTAGCCATATACCAGTTCGAAATTCTCAATTGCTACATATAAATCTTGAATCCATTAGAACCATTCTCGAGATTCATCCAATCTACACAAATCTCAATTGCACCTCCCCAGACGGGCCAAACGACTTGTGCCCCACTAGCACGATGACACCCAAAAGAGTAACCCCACCTTAACGCAACCAAGCAAATTCCCACGCCATGCACACTGCATCCTTCACGGATAACAACTCAATGATTCCATGATTCCCATATACCCATAGAGTGTAATACAACCCGTATCCAAAAGTTATCTTACTCGATTCATCCTCAATCTCAACCATTGTAAGTCATAACTGATTCACTAGTATACCTCAAACCGAAACCAGACATAACCGTGCAATCAACTCATCGATAGTAGACTCCCCCCACTTGGCTCGAAGCCATGTAATAAAACATCTGATAACTTATAATATCCATACCCCATTACTACCATAATACCGCAGTGACATTCAACTAAATACTTCATAAGCTCATGTAGCACCAACCATCTAATACCTCAAGTCATCTACAAATCTCGGATTCATCCTCGTGACGGTCAGGTCAACTATTACAACCGATCCAAACTCAAATCGCACAAATATAACCCACTAGTAGAAAAGAAAGCCTCCACACAACATCATAAAAATCACATATTCGTAGATTTTCTTCAAGGTTATAACCTACCTATTTAGCCTCAACTGGCATCTCTTTATACCCTTTCACAGCCACAACTACTACGCAATCACTTAATCTTCCTGAGCCTGAACCCACCAACAAGACATAAAAATCTACTTTGTTCCACAATTAGACAATCATGAAAAATATGCCAATACACTCATAACTCGAGACTATACGTCACAGAAAACATAAATCAAGCACCCAATAGTGCTTTTTACATATCAAGAAAACTCTTCTCGTCACATTCAATCCATCTGAATATATCTCGCAGTCACATCATACTCATCATATAGTTATCCAATCACTCATCGAGCCAAAAATTCCACTAATAGGGACTCTACCGGACTTATAAGTCCAAAAGCATGTGCTCACACAACCGAAATCTCCATGCTCCAGCTATAGTCAAAACCCGACCTAAAGTCCTCCAGACTAGCCCATCATTAGCACAGAGAAATCACATCTCGCACATCATGCATGAATTCATAAGTCGTTGATGCACATGTGATACCGAGCGCTCACATGCGCATACGAATGTGTGGAAGGAATTTAAAGAGTTATGCTTCAAGTTGAATCAATGTCGCATGATAAGGAAAAAAGATGGGAAGTATATCCTATGTATAGCAGCTTCTCGAAGATAGGTATGGACGTCATCATACCAATCTGCAAGACTCTACTAGACACTTGCGCATGACTTGTAGAACCTATGAACCTAGAGCTCTGATACCAATCTGTCGCGGCCCAAAATCAAGCTAGTTGTGATGGCACCTAACCCAACCCGCTAGGTAAGCCAATTAACAACTAACCAATTCCAATGAAATTAATAAGACAATTAAATAAAAGAAAACATCTGAAACAGATACGTTCCCCATGGACTGGTAGTACAAATCATGAGCTTCTAAGATTAGAATTTACAAAGCTAGTGTGAAATAAATACATCATTCATTCAAAATGTACAGAAATAAATTTTTATAAATCTAAGGCTACCATGAAACTGGAATGTAGGTACATCTTCAATTCCAGCTCCCGTCGATCACAGCAACATCAACAACCTATATCTGCACGCAATGTGCAGAAGTGTAGTCTGAGAACAACCGACACCATGTACTCAATAAGTAACAAACCTAACATCAGGTTGAAAGTAGTGACGAGCTGGAACAAAGGTTGGGTCCAACACCAATAGCCAACAACAATCCATAACAAAGTAAAGCAAGTAATAAAAGAAGTAACTCCGAGATAGAATGCTCAGCTAAATCATGATTTCTGAAAATAGTTTTGCCCTTCTAGCATATTAGTGAAAACCTAAGTCGTTTACCGAAGTTGCCAAAAAAATGAGTAAGTTTGAATACTGCAATTTGTTTTCCAAAAATCCTTTCAACAATAAATAAGGTGTTTCAGTTTCTTTCTAGATAGCAATTGTAGAATACATCTCTATGCCCATATGTCAACATGTGTGAGAAGCCATATATGATGTGATACCGTACAACATGAGGAAAATACATCTCTATGCATGTATGTCATGTGTGCATGTCAATGCAATGTATCTCAAAGATGAACTAATGTACTCACACTTTATGAGTACTCAATCTCATTGTCTCACACATTCCACTCATCATGCTCAATCACTCAGTTTTGTATATGGCCAATCCGGCCGAGGGAAGTTCGATCTCGAAATATATACATCAACTGACCATCAATCACTCTATACTAAGTATGGCCAATCCAGCCCGTAGGGAAGATCCATCCCAAGGTATAAATGCTTCAGAAAAGATCCATGTCCAGGAAAGATCCATCCCTCAATATAAATCAACCGCGCTAACTTGGGGTGTGTGCAGTCTCCGGAGGGGCTCCCTCAGGCCAAGGGCTATCATAAATCAGTAAAAACCCATTGTGGCATGTAGGCTGATCTCATAAATATAATCAATATAACATGCTACGGCGTGCAGCCCGATCCTATAATATCACTCACACTTAGGCCCTCGGCCTCACTCAGTCATCAATCTCTCTAGTTTCTCGGTCTCACAATGCCATGAAACTTGTCATGACCCAAACCGATGGGCCACTTCGGGCACCCGGTACCTTACCTAACCGATTGCCAATATAACGTATCTTTCTTATCACACCATCATGGGTAAATGGGCCAGAAGGGATGTCATGAGATACCCAGAATACAACATAAGGGAATACTAGACATAGGACGACCCAACATGATATAGAAACTTATACATGCGACATATGGATGTATAAGGCCGACATGAATATTTGTACACTCAAAACATAGGCCGAAAAGGCCATACAAGTATCCATACATATGACATCTGTCTGCAAGCCTCTAAGAGTACATAAACGTAACTTCGGGACAAGGCCCCGACATACCAATCAATAAATGTCCAAATCATACTGACCAAATAAGCAACTTCGGAGCAAGTGGAGTGCACCAACACCTTCCACTGAGCTTATAGCGTACTACGAGAAATCTTAACCTATCTATCGGGACCTGCAAGCATGAAATGCAGCATCCCCAGGAAAAAGGGACGTTAGTACAAATAAAGTACCGAGTATGTAAGGCATGAAAGTAGTATATAAAAGACATGACAGAAATATGGAGTAAATTACTCAACATGTAAGTTTGAATAGCTCTGTGAATCATAAAACATTTATAATATCATACATGTGCATGTAAATGTCATATCATGTATAGGTATATGCGTACATAACATCATCAAGCCTCTAAGGGCATCCCATTATATCATCTCGGCCTCTGTGGNAGTCTCAGTGGGCAAAATCATCAATGTATATCAACTGATCAGGTGGTGGTGCGTATATAACGCCATAACCTTTCCCCATACCCCATATACATATACTATACGCATATATAACGCCATCTGGTCATGGGTCAATATACATGTATAAATGAATTCAATTCATAATGAAGTAAGTCAATAAGATCTCTCGGAATGTCATGAGACCCATGAACAGACGATATGATAGTAGGACATATGGGGAATCAAGAGCATAAGCAACCCTAGTACTTCTAGGAATAGAATCATTTGTGAAAGTTGCGTGCTTGCTCGTTTCATTGAATCATATGGATCATGTCAAAGGAAAGAAGGTATAGCCTTAACATACCTGCATGATCTCTTCCTTATTACGCAACTAAGCTCAGCACAAACTTCTTGCATCTACAAGTTGTATGCTTAGTCGTATGGCTTAAGGAAAACCGGGCAGTAACATATTGCCGTTAACATATAATGACGTACCATCGTATTTGGCTAGTCGTATGGCTTAAGGAAAATCGGGCAGTAACTTTCCTATTTTTAATACATCCCAAAGACCACTAAGGGTCATCAACAGCCCAACAACAACAACTATAACTAACAATAACAACAACAACAATATAATCCAATATGTGTTTATTCGATTAGCTTAACAATCATATTGAGTGGCAAGCTCGTTTTTACTCATAACAAGATATAAATTGAATCCAACTCTTATTCAATAAATTAGTTTACAACCTTCAGAACATCATACTTATATGTACTATATTATTTCTGGTTTAAAACATCCACAAAATGCCTTCCAAAACAGCCTCATACATCTAGCACCTTAAGTTTTATCGTCAATCACTTGTTTTTCATCATTTCTTCTTTAATCAACTTAATTAACACATATAAAAGCTTAAATACAGCATCCACAACATTATAAAATTATTTCTCATAATTTCCAGCCACCACAAACCATATATTTAGCCACAAAACAGTCCAACCAAAAAGACAACCATGTCCCATGTTCTTTCAAGTGCTATCTTACAGTTTTTCACTCAAACAACATAACCAACACATGCTTAACCTTAGCTACAATCAAGAATATGTTATACATACCTTGGACAGCAGCTACAACTCGAAATCCTATATCAACATAGCTCACAATAGCCTTCAATCACACCACAACATCATAGAAGCATTCTCTTGTAGTCTTTAACACCTTTGATGATGATTTGAGTTGATTTCCCTTGCGTTTGGTTCTTGGTATCTTGGGATATGTTAGGGAGGGTCTTGGAGAGCGTTTGGACGAAATTTGGGTGAGCAATGACCCAAAATGCGGCTGAAACATCTTTTAAAAGACGTAAGGTCGGTGGCCGTCTCAAGTGGGTCCAACCGAGCTGCTTGCGCAGTCGCGCGAAAACACGGATATCTCTCTACTCCGATATCATATCGAGGAATGATTTGTAGAGTTAGAAACTCGATAAATGGGCTTTAATTCAATATAAATATCTCCCTGTAACTCTCAATATATTGGGAGAAAACCTCCTCGCAACCTGGCCTATAAACCTGCCAGTTTCTCCGATGTGCGGCGGCGTGACTTTAGAATTCCTATTTCTCTACCCTGATATCATATTAATCCATGGTTTGGAACATTGGAAACTAGGTTCAAATGCCTTCAATGTGGTATGATATATGTCACAAAATGAGATCATAAACTTACGAATTTAATTTCTCAAAGCAGCTCGTTACAAGGAAAATCTTAGCTCGATTTTTCCGCAACTTAAATCTGATTTTACCCAAACATTATATTTTATATCCAAACATCATATATAGTCATATAATGACTTTAAAATCATTTAAATCGTGATTAACAAGTCTTTTATTCATCTTAACTTACTTAAGACTTCGGTAAACCTTTCTTATCCTTGTAGAAGGATTTCGTCCTTTTTGAGCTTACATTAGATAATCATATAATGATAGTGACGTCTAAAGTACGAGGTCTAACAACATTAAATCACTTATTATACTTTCAAAGAGGATCTCATTTCTGAGCTTACATTAATTGACTTACGATGTACTTTCACGTACAAAAATATGGGGTGTAAGAAAACTAGACCAAAATGATGATATGATGTGTCAATAAATGGTAACAGAGACTGAGATATGATATGCATATAAATGCGTATGACTAAGTATGTAATGTAATGAAAGCACATAACTCAACAGTAGAAATGACCTTAGTGGATCCCAACAAGATAAGCATGTAGCCTAGACATGGTTTCTAACATGGGTGACAGCTAAATAGCTCCAGTACGTAGAAATTTCATGGTTACAGATAAGATCAGGTAACTACACAGTACCACAGGAATAACGGAGTCACAATTCACACGGTGCACGCCCACACGCCCCGTCACCTAGCATATGCATCACCTCAACACCAATCACATAGCACGTAATTCGGGGTTTTATACCCTCAGCACCAAGTTTAGAAGTGTTACTTGCCTCGAACAAGCCAATTCCAATACCGAGCAAGCCAAGCGATGCTCCAAAAATGTCGTCTCGTCGGTACCGACCTCCAAATGGCTCAAAACTATCTAAAAGCAACTCAAATACATCAAATAATGCCAAAGGAAATAGACCCATCGCTAAATGTTGAATCTTTAATCAAAAGCCCAAAATGGGCAAAAAATTCCAAACCTAGCCTGCACCTCGGAACCCGACAAATCATTCAATTATGTTTCCAACCATACTAGATTCACTCAAATCCGACTCCAAATCGATGTTCAAAACTAAAAAAAGTGCATTATGAAATGTTAGGCTAAAACCCCCAATTTTCTCTCTTGGAACCCTCAATCAAATGCCAAAAATGAAGATAGATTCATAATATAAAATAAAAAATGAGTAGAGAACACTTACTCCAGTCAACATGGTGAAAGTTGCAAACGAATCGCCTCAATCCGAGCTACATAGCTCCAAAATTGAAAGAATGACTGAAATCCCCGAAATAAAGTACTTTATATGCACTGCACAGTGATACCATACGCGTCTCGAAGCACAAACTTACATTGCGACACTTTAAACTACGTGTTCGCGGAAAGACCATCGCGAACGCGATGAAGCACACTGGCAGACTTCCGCAATCGCGAACCACTCACTACGAACGCGATGAAGGACCTATATAGACAGACCAACCCTCGCTCAACACTACACGAATGCATAGCTATGTACGCGCAGACTAAAATCTTTAACCTAGTGCGAACGCGACCACGGAAGCGTGAACGTGAAGAACAAATAGCTCAACTGACCAAAATACCTTCCGCGATCGTGGCCAAATCTTCGCGATTGCGAAGAATGCCAGGAGCCACAGGTAATAGTAGGAAACCAGCAACCAAATAAGAATTAGAAACGGTCCGAACCTCATCCGAAACATACCCGAGCTACTCGGGACCCCGGCCAAATATACCAACAAGTCCCATAACATAACACAGACCT
>AWOL01S0221963.1:0-16759 GCA_000715115.1 Nicotiana otophora
AATGAGGCACATATATTTTGTGTGGTTATAAATCATTGCATAAAGGTAAATTATTTTCAAATAAGGAAATGAATCATTCTTTTTGGCACGGATTAAAAATAAAATAGATTCAAATAAATTAAAACGAAGGGAGTAGTAATAATATCTCGGGAACACACTTAAACAAATGGGTCCACTGTTTCATCTAGCTCTTCACACGTGTCCCTGGGACTGTAATAAGAAATGATGGGCTTTCAAAATGACTCCCTTTATTTACCAGATTCCTTGATGGCAACAAACGTATCATATTGAAATGCAAAGACGACAACAAACCCAGCTTAATTTTATATTTGGATTCGGGACGGTAGTGTGTACGCGATTTTACCCCTACCCAATAAAGTTAGAGAGGTTGTTTCCGATAGACTCCCGGTTAAAAAAAATAAAAATAAAGCAACAAATAATAATATCAATAATATAATAAGTAATGATAGAGAGTGACATAATAAAGTAATAAAGAACTAAGAATACATGAATAGTACTAGTACTACCGGTAAATTCACAACTACCTGTCAACCCACCATCTTAATTCTCGACTTCCACATTTTCCTATTATTAGTCATGTCCTGCCTAATTATCTATCCCCAATACTTCTTTGGCCTACCCCTGCCCCTTTCTCAAGCCCGACATGGTCAACCTCTCACACCTCCTGACCAGGGCATCTATGTCTCTTTTTTTCACATGCCCAAGCCATCGTATCCTCGCCCGTAACTTGTCTTCCACATATATCACTCCCACCTTATCCCTAATAACTTCATTCCTAATCTTGTCTTTCCTACTATGCCCATATATCTATCTCAACATCCTTGTTGAAAAGCAAGGGTAAAAATATAAAAGTTTAAGCTGGCATGTCGACGAAGTCCTGTCAGGTTCACCTGTTAGGCACTTCTTATTTCTGCCTAATTTACCGGGTTGGGCAAGAGATGTATTAGTAATGGGCTGATTTGCTAATAGCCCAATATAGCTCGTTTCAAAAGAAGAGTAGTTAGCCCAATATCATCGCTCAAATCAACCCGTTTTTCAGATCTTCGCCCAAGTTTTTCTCTCTCCTCTGTGTTCTCGCTCGAGCGAGACCCAAACAATTGATTCCAACAAACCAAGGTACGCCCTATCATTTTTATTCTTTCATTTTCATTTTGTTTCCATTCCGCGCTGTTCCCATTTTGAAATTTCAAGAAATCAGTTTTTTTGTTTTTTTTTTTATAAAACTTTTATGTAAGTCATCAGCAACTGGTTTTTAGCTTTTGAAATTGCTATGTCGTTTTGGGTTTAGGAGGCATATCATTTGTTAGTTTTATTTGAAGTATCTGAATGTTGTGTTGAGTAAAGTTTCAAACTTGGTGGGTCATGCAATGTTTTCTGCATTTTGCTTCCAGTGGGTGATCTTACTGGTTTCTAGGTTTATTAACAGCTTGTTTGGATGGTTGTTACCTATTGTATCGTATTGTATTGTTATGCCAGAACAATGTTTGTTTTGATTGTTTCATTAAAATTGGTTGTATTGTATTGTTAAATCCATTGTTTAAAAGTCCTATTTTTCTAAACAACCGATGGTGGGATTGTTTTCTATTTTTCTTTCCAATTATGCCCTAACTTATTATCCCATAATTCTATTTTACCCTTTACCTTTTTTTTTTAACTCCAAATCTCCAACCTGAAACCTATTTTGTCTTCTGTCCCTTTTTTTCCAGAACTTCTGCCGCTTCCAACTATAACGTCAAAGGTGTTTTGCCTTCTTTTGTTTTCTCCTAATTTGATTTTATCTCCAATTCTAATTATCTTTGTTCTGCCAATTCTCGTTTCTTTCTTTATCATAGGTCTTTAACATTTTATTATTATTATGATCTAGTTAGGATTGGAGTGTACTTATTATTGTTTTTAATATTATTAACTTGTTCCACTAGTTTTGTTATAATTTGCATGAATTTAATTGCTTAATCTATTTATAAGACATATTTGGTGATAAATTAGTAGAAAAAGATTTTCTTAAATTATTTTTACTCGTAATTCTTGATAAATTTAATATTTAAACAATTGAGGGTATTTTAGTAAACTTATCAGTTACAATACAATACGATACAGTCAAACCAAACAACAAAATGTTATTTAATAATAGCAAACAATGCAATCTATCCAAACGTTGTATTCATAAAACGATACGATACAATACATTATAAAACGATAGGTAACAATGATCCAAACAAAGTGTAATAAGGGTATGCTACGGACTTATCTGTTAGGTAAATGGTTTTCACTTATTTTACTTGCCTTTGAAATGCCTTGATTCTTGTTTTAGTGGGCATGAATCTTATGCTAGTGAGTTGTCTAGGAAATTGAGTGTCGATACTGAAAATGTTGTACTCTTTGGGTATATATAACTAGATCAGCTTTTCGCATTTTTCTGTTGGTTCTGATTAGTGCTAGTTGATGGTTTCCAATTGGTTTATTATATTCTTTCTGATCATCCTTTGCATAGTCCTAAATTTTCTGTTTCACGCTAGTTGAATCTTTTATATATTTGTAATATGGACAATTTTACATGTTCAATGTACAAATGTAAAAGTTTGAATTTTGACTGCTACCTTTCACAAAAAAAAAGTTTGAATTTTGCAAGTCTTTTCTCCTCTTTCATAGGTGTGTGTGCTTATCCCTCTCTATCTCTCTCTTGGAAAAGGATGTTGTTCATTCTGTAGTATATTAATAATGTGTTTCATTGCTTAAATTTTTTGTTGACTGTATTGTTTTTTACCATTTCTAGTTTTCCAAACCTGGCGTTTGAAGATGTTACAGAATGCTCAACACCAACTTCTGCAATCGCCGGCCCGGCTTGGCCTGCCAACTCCCAGTTCACCTTCTCTTCAAAACCCAACCACTCCTCCTAAGTTCTCCTCGCAATTGTCGCAACATCTTCAACCTCATCAACAGGCAAATATATTAACTACCAGTACCACCTCATCAACACTGCTTCCTCTTCTCCCACCTCTCTCTAGAGCTCAGTCTCTTCTCATTCAAATGGCATCTCTTTCTTCAAGACTCTTTGAAGTCTCACCTAACCGATCCCATTGGCTTAGTGCTTTTCGAGGCTCTTTCCCTTCATTTTTGCCTTCTGCAGCACCGGTTCCTCAAGATTCCTACCCATCGTCTTCAAAAGAAATCCTTTCCGTGTTTACCTCTCTTCAGACGCAGCTGTTTGAAGCAGTTGCCGAATTGCAAGAAATTCTTGATCTTCAAGATGAGAAGCAAAAAGTCACCCGTGAAATTAGGTCAAATGATTCTGCAATTCTTGCTTTCGCCAATAAACTCAAAGGAGCTGAGCGTGTTCTTGACAATCTTGTTGACGATTACTCTGATTATCGCCGTCCCAAACGGGTGAAGTTGGAAAATGATATTGATGAATCTTCAGTAACAACTGTAGCAACCCAGTTGAAATTATCTGACATATTGTCATATGCTCATAGGATAAGCTACACTACTTTTGCACCACCTGAATTTGGTGCTGGACAGGCTCCTCTTCGGGGAGCACTCCCACCTGCTCCACAGGACGAGCAAATGCGTGCATCTCAATTATATAATTTTGCCAATCTCGATGTTGGTTTACCTAAAACAGATGATGACAAAGAGAAGATCATTGAGCCGCTCATTGAACCTTCAGCAGATATTACCAATCTTTCAGCAATTCCAGGCCTCATCCCTCCAAATATCATAGTGCCATCTGGATGGAAACCTGGTATGCCTGTCGAGTTGCCCACTGACCTCCCACTTCCTCCACCTGGGTGGAAGCCTGGTGACCCAATTGCTCTCCCTCCAGTTGATTCTCTTCCACTTCCTCCAAAAGTGGAGGAAGCGCCAGCACGACCAGTACCTCCTCCAGGACTGCCAAGAATGCCCGAGCCAATACAGGTTCGGCATGTGCAGCTTGATATTGAGGACGATAGTAGCGATTATAGTTCTGAGGCCAGCTCTGATAGTGAAGATTGATGTTGTTAGCTGTTTTGAGTAGCTAAAACAGGTTAGCCATATGCAGTTTGCTTCTCCTTGTACAAAGCAGCGGTACCCCTTTTTGCCTCCCTACTGGATGAGTTATTTTCTCTCAAACAACAGGTACCACTGCTCTCTTCTGTACAATTGGGGGACATGTCTGTATAATTGGGGGACATGTGAGTTTCAGTTTCATGTTCTTGAGCTTTCTCTACCGTGTGTGTAGTTTAGGTTTTTTTATCAGTTTCGCTATGCCTGTTGACCATGATATCTCCAAGAAATAAAGAGAGCTAGTGTAAAGGTGATAACATGTATTATGTGCTTTCCCACTAACTATGTGGCTCATTTTGTCCCAACAGTGTTCTGAAGAGTCAAGATCAAACTGTGAGGTTGTTTCTTTGTTTTTTTATATTTGTAACCTGTAAAAGCTGTCATAATTATGCTCTCTGTAGAGTAAAGATCATTCCATTATTCAGCGAATATTTGAAGACAAAACAAAAGTAATGCATTTCCAACATTGATTCTATCGAATTGACAGATAGTGAACTTGAAGTTCAGTACAACCAGTAAGGATAAGGATATCATTTTGTGAAGTCTTGATTTTGAGGTGTTAATTTAGGCTTAGGGAGCCAAGTTTACTTTAGTCATATTGGTAATACTTCGTGCATTCTGCTTGACTGCAGTTGAGCAGTTTGAGTCCCATCTACTTTTCATCTTGTTTGACAACATTTCCCAAATTTTCAATTAGCGTCCCCCTGCTTCACTTTTGGTTCGTCTCTCTTGGTGGCAATGTCTTCCGACTAGTCATATCATAATGTTAAACATGGAATTCATGCTTTCCTACACGTAGTCTCAAACAAAGATCCAGTCCACAGATATTTATTCCATCTGATAACAACTTTGCTGATTCTGTTCCTCTTGTAATTACAAGCCATATGGTACATTTTGCTGTGCACAGAATCAGACTGTTCTTGTTTTGAGGAGCCTGAATCAGTTCGGAAACTTTGTTTTGAGTCGTCCAGAGACATCTTTCTTGATTAATTCTACGAGGCATGAGCAGGTACTAGAATGTCTAGAGTGTAGGTGGGATTTATGGGACTTCACGGCTGAGTGATTCCAGAGTGGATCCCCTTCAAGCAGGGATGATTTTACAGGTAGCAGAAATTGGATTTGATGGACAGCTTAAACAAGTTAAATCCCTAAATGGCAAGCAAGGGCAGCTGACCATTACCGAAAGGAAATGAGTAGGAAACTAATTTCCAGAAAGCATATAACAGACTGATAAAAGCTAGAAGCTTCCTGACCAATTGTCCCTTTTAAAGATAATGATAACTTTGATGTCAGAACAGCATCTCAAAAACTATTTGTATTGTCCTCAAATATCTCCTCTGTTTCTTCTCTTAACTTCGTGCATATGTATATCCAATAGCAGCATAGTGGCACATGTGTTCTCTCGAAATTTTGGAGAAAAGGGTGGAAGTTATTTTCCTAAAAGAAAATTATTGCATTTTGTCCCGACAAGAAGCTAATGAAATGAAAAAGATACGACTTATTTTGAGTCGTACAAGAAAGTCACAGTGAATGAAGGTGTCTATGACATTTTAAAAAGCGGAGTTCAGGAAACAGAGTTGAGGTAAAAACAAAGAAGAAAGTGTCAAGCACCTTAAAACCTCATTGGGTGCTGGAAAGGAATGGCTTTAGATGTAGAGAAAAAGCCACAAAAAGAGCGTCTAATTCAATGGCTGTATGCAGGGACAAAGTATAGGACAGTTAAGCCGTTTTGATACAGAGAAAACTACATGAAAGGCAGCAAAGACCATATAAACCGAGTAAGATCTTAGCATTACAAATTATTGGATAAATTGCTGAATGAAGACAAAATAGTTGGAAATGCTGATGGGAGAAACAAAGCTGTTAGCCCTCTCAGGATTCTTGCTTTTGGGCGCATGTGGAGGATGTCATTTTTAGTTCCAAAGAATAGAAAGAAGCCCAAAAAGCAGTTCAGAAGAGAGAATTCTCGAGGAATTTGGTTAAATTTGAGTATTGGAACATGTAATAAGCTATTCAGTATCCCCTGAAATTTTCTCTTTAGTTAAACTGAGTAATCAATTTAGAAGTGGGGAGGGAAATTTCCAATTCGAAATTAAAAGATGTGACACCAAGGCTTATATTCTAGTGGAATGGGATTCTCTTATAAATAGGTGTGAGTTCTGTTGGGTTTTTTAATTTAAAACAAAAAGAGGTGCGAATGGAAAATTGTGGGAAAAGAAATGGAGGGAAATGAAATTTTGAATTAGTCTCTTTTACAAAGGAACTTTGTCCCTCATTGGGTAGGAAGAGGAAAATTCTTGTGCTTATATATAGCACTTCTTCTAGCTCTTAAAGCTTCGGCTTCGACTTCGAAGACAACCTTCTTAAATGGAGATTTGGAGGAAGAAATTTATATAGAACAACCTGAAGGGTTTGTAGTTTCCGGAAAAGAACAGAAGGCGTGTCGACTTGTCAAGTCACTTTTCGGACTAAAACAAGCACCAAAACAATGGCATGTGAAATTTGACCAAACAATGTTGTCAAATGGTTTCGACAATGGTTTCAAGATCAATGGGTGTGACAAATGTGTTTACATTAAGAATACTCCAAATCAAATAGTCATTGTTTGTTTATATGTGGATGATATGTTGATAATGAGTAATGATATTGCTAACATAAATACTACTAAGTGCATGCTTAGTCGCTTTTCCAAAGGAACTTTGTCCCTCATTGGATAGGAAGAGGAAAATTCTTGTGCTTATATATAGAAGCACTTCTTCTAGCTCTTAAAGAATTGAGAAGAGAGCAAGCCTTGGCTTCGGCTTCGATTGGTTGATAAGTTTTTGGACCAAATTTATTCTCCATTTTCGTCATTTAATATTTCCTTTCCTAATATTTTTGCTCGGAAAAATATTAAATTCGCGACATTATTTCCAACGGCCAAATTCGTGACCAGCCATTCCGTTTAACAGAAATTCGGTCAAAATTTTTTGTTTTGTTTTCTTAAACTAACGTTTCTGATTTTCTGATTTTGAATACAGAATACTAAGAGGTTCAATTCTCATTGTCATGAATTTGATTACATAATTAAGTTCTCAAAATAACGTACTTGAAATGAGTTTAGGAACTAGTCAAAACTCTCGGAAGAAACTAAATTTAACTTCTCGCTGACTATAAACCATAGCTTATATTATGCAGGGAGCCAAGTAAGACATATAAATGGGAAAAAGTAAGGGGGAAAAACACCCTGGTGCAATATACATGTGCTTGTATTTGGGGAAAAGCAAGCCATAGTTTCACATTCACACTCTCTATTATCTAAAGTTTATTAGAAGGCCTAAAATAATGTGCTTGTTTTTCAGCAAAATGATTTTGGCTTTGCTGTGGCCCAAAAAGGGACAAAAACAGAGAGGTGTCTGAACTTAATTCAAGAAAAGGAAATTTTCCGAGTTAAAGGACAATGAGACAAGTAAGAGGTGTACCTATCATATTGAAGGGCCATAAGAGAAAACCGCGCATGAGCTGTTGGATAACTGTCACTACTCACTACCAAAATGTACGTTTCCATTTCTCCTCTCTTTTTCTTTTTGAAACATATATTGAGTAATTTTGCTTATTAAAAATCACCTAATATTTTTATTTTTTATTTTTACTGTGGTTTGAGCATGTTCTCCGTAGTTTGCACTCATTGACTACTACCTCATATCTTTTAGATGATATGGTTTCCTATTTTCTTCCCTGTCCCCTTATCCTTTACTTCGTATGTTTTAGTTTATGTGTCTTATTTTACTTTTTTGTTTGTGTCAAAAATAATATCTCTTTCTATATTTAGTATTAATTCTTTAACTTCAATTTTTCGCATGACATATCTAAGACCACAAGATATAAGGACATTTTAGTACATTACCCACATCTTTAGTTTAAGACCACAAAATTTAAAAATTTTCTTACTTTCTTAAATCTCGTACTCAATCAAATTACACACATAAATTGAAATGAAAAGAGTATTATTTTCTTCCCTACAGTCCTATCGTTTACTATTTTCTTCCCTACCGTCCTATCGTCGACACTCTTGTCTGTTATCCCCCTCGACAGTGAATACATGTACTGTAAGTTATATATGAATTTTTACATTAACTTTTATTTTTCAAAAAAAAATTGCATTTTCAGAAACTAATTTTTTTTCCAACAGAAACAAAATAGTTAAAACTATTGAAATGATGCTTTTGATTCTCTATGTAATGATAATGTTTTTTTTTTGTTTTTGTGTGTGTGTGTATTTCCCAATTCTCCTGGTATCTCCCATGTATATGCCTGTTAAACCCTCTTCCTTTTCTCTTTGTCCTTTCATTAATAGATTACTCTATCATTTAGGGTAATTAAGAAAAAGACGAAAGTAGGTACAATAAGTTCACTCAATATAAATACGCTACGAATAAGTTGGAGCCTATTTGCTGAATCATATACCACTTGATCTGTAATAACCAAGAGCCATACTATCATGGTTTATAGTTGATTGATAAGATTTCTCTATTCTTAGCCAAAGTTTTTAATTTCGAGCTTTAAAATTAAAAAAATCATAATATCGACCGCTTTCTAATTTAATGAACTTACGCCGTGCGGCACTGCCTATTAATTTACGAAAAGAGAACTGCTGAGAGCCGCAAATTGGTAATATGATTAGCTTCAAAGTTCCTACACCGACAATGAGGATAGGGGCACCAAACAAAAACAGAATGGGAAAGAGAACAATTAATACTCCGAGAGATAATTGAACAATAAATTGATACTCCCGGGGTCCACAATAAGTGATTATTTTACCTTTTATTTTGGTCCAGAATAAGTGTCTATTTACATAATTAAGAAGGAATTAATTTTATTTTTTCTAAAAATTGCCGTTATTTATATATTTCAATGTGTTAAGGTAACAATTAATTAAGGTTAATTTAGTGAATACATCTTTTTTTTTCTAAAAGTCCGTATTTCCTTAATGAGTGTGCCAAAAATAAAATGGTCACTTGTTGTGGACCGGAGAAGTAATTGAAAAGAAAAAAGTGTTTGTTTAATGTCCGAAATAAATGAAGAACAAGACTCCGAGAGAGTAAATGTGAGAGTTGCTCGTATTTCTGGTGCATTGCCTTCAGGCCATGTTTTAGAGACTGAAAATTTTACTCTACATTGGCAATGCTTCTGGATTTTGATTATTAACACCGAAAATGTAAAGAGTTTTAACATTATTAGATTACATAGTCAACTAATAATGTTTATAATACATTGGTTTGAAAATGAGAACAAGTCACTTTTCCCAATCATTTAAAATTATAATTATAATATAAAATTTAAAACTCGTGATACTAGCGATAAATATAATATAGACCGAAATTCTTTTTATGGCCTTCGCCTAAATTTTTACTTCGAGAGAGCCTTCTTTCTCCCCCAAACGATTGAGCATTAAAGAATTTTGGATAATAATGTCACAGCGATCAAATTAAAGATTCCTACTACGCACCCCAAATATATTTAATGTATGAAACTTTGCACTATGATTATGAAGCTCAATAATTAAAGTGGAAAAATCAATACAATCATGTGATTAAGGACACAACATACGCCGCCGATTCCGTCCTTAATTTCTCCTATGTATACTCTGTCCTGTATTTGTGGAAAGAAAAAAAAGAACATTTAAAATTCCTACTGTTTTTTTCTCACAAATTTTCGAAAAAGTACAACTCAAAAGTCACAAATCACATGTTCATCAACTTCAATTAGAGCTTAACCCTTGGATTACATCCTGCTAATGACACGCATCCCTATCTTCACCCTGTCCATGTACTGCCGCTAAACCCGAAAAAGGTTGGATCTCTTTTTTGGAACTTAAATTAAGTGAACTTCGATTAAAATTAAAAGGTATTATTTCATTGTTTAACTTTGCCGCGAAGCGTAAGCGGTGTCAATTTTGAATGAGAAATAAGTGTTGAAATAAGTTTACAGTCTGCTTAAAAATAATCAAATTATACTACTCCTAATGCTTCATCCTCTCCCTACATAATTTATGTGAAGGGATTCAGAGAACAAGATTGAAACACTCAATTTTCCAATGTGAATTCGAGCGTAAATTCTTCAAATAATTTTTGAAAAATATAAATATTTATAAACTGCATGAAAAACAATTAATATAGTTAATAATTCTAAGATACTAAAATATTGATGAAGATCCTAGTTTAAAGAAACAGTTTGAGCTCCTTAAATAGTACTGCATGTATTCTAATTTATATAATATTATTACTTATTCTAATTGACAAGGCGGGTTGCTCTGATGGTAAGCAACCTCCACTTCCAACCAAGAGGTTGTGAGTTCGAGTCACCCCAAGAGCAAGGTGGGGAGTTCTTGGAGGGAAGGATGCCGAGGGTCATTTGGAAACAGCCTCTCTACCCCAGGGTAGGGGTAAGGTCTGCGTACACACTACCCTCCCCAGACCCCACTAGTGGGATTATACTGGGTTGTTGTTGTTGTTGTTGTTGTNTTTCCAACGGCCAAATTCGTGACCAGCCATTCCGTTTAACAGAAATTCGGTCAAAATTTTTTGTTTTGTTTTCTTAAACTAACGTTTCTGATTTTCTGATTTTGAATACAGAATACTAAGAGGTTCAATTCTCATTGTCATGAATTTGATTACATAATTAAGTTCTCAAAATAACGTACTTGAAATGAGTTTAGGAACTAGTCAAAACTCTCGGAAGAAACTAAATTTAACTTCTCGCTGACTATAAACCATAGCTTATATTATGCAGGGAGCCAAGTAAGACATATAAATGGGAAAAAGTAAGGGGGAAAAACACCCTGGTGCAATATACATGTGCTTGTATTTGGGGAAAAGCAAGCCATAGTTTCACATTCACACTCTCTATTATCTAAAGTTTATTAGAAGGCCTAAAATAATGTGCTTGTTTTTCAGCAAAATGATTTTGGCTTTGCTGTGGCCCAAAAAGGGACAAAAACAGAGAGGTGTCTGAACTTAATTCAAGAAAAGGAAATTTTCCGAGTTAAAGGACAATGAGACAAGTAAGAGGTGTACCTATCATATTGAAGGGCCATAAGAGAAAACCGCGCATGAGCTGTTGGATAACTGTCACTACTCACTACCAAAATGTACGTTTCCATTTCTCCTCTCTTTTTCTTTTTGAAACATATATTGAGTAATTTTGCTTATTAAAAATCACCTAATATTTTTATTTTTTATTTTTACTGTGGTTTGAGCATGTTCTCCGTAGTTTGCACTCATTGACTACTACCTCATATCTTTTAGATGATATGGTTTCCTATTTTCTTCCCTGTCCCCTTATCCTTTACTTCGTATGTTTTAGTTTATGTGTCTTATTTTACTTTTTTGTTTGTGTCAAAAATAATATCTCTTTCTATATTTAGTATTAATTCTTTAACTTCAATTTTTCGCATGACATATCTAAGACCACAAGATATAAGGACATTTTAGTACATTACCCACATCTTTAGTTTAAGACCACAAAATTTAAAAATTTTCTTACTTTCTTAAATCTCGTACTCAATCAAATTACACACATAAATTGAAATGAAAAGAGTATTATTTTCTTCCCTACAGTCCTATCGTTTACTATTTTCTTCCCTACCGTCCTATCGTCGACACTCTTGTCTGTTATCCCCCTCGACAGTGAATACATGTACTGTAAGTTATATATGAATTTTTACATTAACTTTTATTTTTCAAAAAAAAATTGCATTTTCAGAAACTAATTTTTTTTCCAACAGAAACAAAATAGTTAAAACTATTGAAATGATGCTTTTGATTCTCTATGTAATGATAATGTTTTTTTTTTGTTTTTGTGTGTGTGTGTATTTCCCAATTCTCCTGGTATCTCCCATGTATATGCCTGTTAAACCCTCTTCCTTTTCTCTTTGTCCTTTCATTAATAGATTACTCTATCATTTAGGGTAATTAAGAAAAAGACGAAAGTAGGTACAATAAGTTCACTCAATATAAATACGCTACGAATAAGTTGGAGCCTATTTGCTGAATCATATACCACTTGATCTGTAATAACCAAGAGCCATACTATCATGGTTTATAGTTGATTGATAAGATTTCTCTATTCTTAGCCAAAGTTTTTAATTTCGAGCTTTAAAATTAAAAAAATCATAATATCGACCGCTTTCTAATTTAATGAACTTACGCCGTGCGGCACTGCCTATTAATTTACGAAAAGAGAACTGCTGAGAGCCGCAAATTGGTAATATGATTAGCTTCAAAGTTCCTACACCGACAATGAGGATAGGGGCACCAAACAAAAACAGAATGGGAAAGAGAACAATTAATACTCCGAGAGATAATTGAACAATAAATTGATACTCCCGGGGTCCACAATAAGTGATTATTTTACCTTTTATTTTGGTCCAGAATAAGTGTCTATTTACATAATTAAGAAGGAATTAATTTTATTTTTTCTAAAAATTGCCGTTATTTATATATTTCAATGTGTTAAGGTAACAATTAATTAAGGTTAATTTAGTGAATACATCTTTTTTTTTCTAAAAGTCCGTATTTCCTTAATGAGTGTGCCAAAAATAAAATGGTCACTTGTTGTGGACCGGAGAAGTAATTGAAAAGAAAAAAGTGTTTGTTTAATGTCCGAAATAAATGAAGAACAAGACTCCGAGAGAGTAAATGTGAGAGTTGCTCGTATTTCTGGTGCATTGCCTTCAGGCCATGTTTTAGAGACTGAAAATTTTACTCTACATTGGCAATGCTTCTGGATTTTGATTATTAACACCGAAAATGTAAAGAGTTTTAACATTATTAGATTACATAGTCAACTAATAATGTTTATAATACATTGGTTTGAAAATGAGAACAAGTCACTTTTCCCAATCATTTAAAATTATAATTATAATATAAAATTTAAAACTCGTGATACTAGCGATAAATATAATATAGACCGAAATTCTTTTTATGGCCTTCGCCTAAATTTTTACTTCGAGAGAGCCTTCTTTCTCCCCCAAACGATTGAGCATTAAAGAATTTTGGATAATAATGTCACAGCGATCAAATTAAAGATTCCTACTACGCACCCCAAATATATTTAATGTATGAAACTTTGCACTATGATTATGAAGCTCAATAATTAAAGTGGAAAAATCAATACAATCATGTGATTAAGGACACAACATACGCCGCCGATTCCGTCCTTAATTTCTCCTATGTATACTCTGTCCTGTATTTGTGGAAAGAAAAAAAAGAACATTTAAAATTCCTACTGTTTTTTTCTCACAAATTTTCGAAAAAGTACAACTCAAAAGTCACAAATCACATGTTCATCAACTTCAATTAGAGCTTAACCCTTGGATTACATCCTGCTAATGACACGCATCCCTATCTTCACCCTGTCCATGTACTGCCGCTAAACCCGAAAAAGGTTGGATCTCTTTTTTGGAACTTAAATTAAGTGAACTTCGATTAAAATTAAAAGGTATTATTTCATTGTTTAACTTTGCCGCGAAGCGTAAGCGGTGTCAATTTTGAATGAGAAATAAGTGTTGAAATAAGTTTACAGTCTGCTTAAAAATAATCAAATTATACTACTCCTAATGCTTCATCCTCTCCCTACATAATTTATGTGAAGGGATTCAGAGAACAAGATTGAAACACTCAATTTTCCAATGTGAATTCGAGCGTAAATTCTTCAAATAATTTTTGAAAAATATAAATATTTATAAACTGCATGAAAAACAATTAATATAGTTAATAATTCTAAGATACTAAAATATTGATGAAGATCCTAGTTTAAAGAAACAGTTTGAGCTCCTTAAATAGTACTGCATGTATTCTAATTTATATAATATTATTACTTATTCTAATTGACAAGGCGGGTTGCTCTGATGGTAAGCAACCTCCACTTCCAACCAAGAGGTTGTGAGTTCGAGTCACCCCAAGAGCAAGGTGGGGAGTTCTTGGAGGGAAGGATGCCGAGGGTCATTTGGAAACAGCCTCTCTACCCCATGGTAGGGGTATTGTATTACTTATTTGTCGAAAGAGAATGCTATATTTATATATTTAAAAATTATTTAATATTATTATTTTACTGTTAAAAAGAAAATTTAATAACCGCATATTAAGATATGTTTCCGATCATAAATTTCATACTTTGCTTCTTTTTTTAAATTTACATTAAATGTAAGCGTTCGAGTATGAAACATTATAACTTCAGTAGTTGGGGTCTCGGAAATTGATCAAATTACCATTATGGTAAGACGTTACTATGCTTTTTTTAATTACTCTGCTGAATTAACTGGTTTGTCATCTCAAGTCCACAAAATTTGAACCCAAAATAAAAATGGTAGAACAGCACCGACGGGTCAATTCAAAGAACCGGGTTCCCATGTGGACCCATGTTTCTAGCTAGCGCACATCCCGTGATTAGTGGTTCATGCAACGGCGCGTCTCTCAATTCCTTCTTTTCCTTTCCTCATTGGATCCTTTTAATACATTTCACACTCATATGACACCTGTCTTCTTTTTTTTTTATATTTTAAAATCTACTGTATTATTTTTATTTCTCAGTATTGGTGTTTTACTGACATTAGCATATGCTTAAAGGCTAAAGCTCAGCCCAAAAACTTTGCCAACTTTTTCCCTTTTGCCTCATTCACATACAAGAATATCATTTCATTGATGAACATTTTATGTTTCCATTTTCTTTGTTGCTCCTTATTTTGGAGAGTTTAGAATGGTAAGCCCATAGCTAATGATCCTCATCCGTCTTTTGTTGCATGTTAGAACCTCTTATCACCTTAAGAGAGGTAGAATTGACATAATTATTAGTATGAGGATTAAATTGAGAAAAAAGATTAGCCGTCTTTGAGCCGAAAGATACTTCCTCAGGTTCATAATAAGTGATTTTTTGACTTCTTTTTTTGGGTCTAAAATATCTTATTTTTCCAGATTTCAAGAATAAATAATTTTTTTTTTCCTACAGTGCCCTTGGAGTAAATAATGTTAGAGTTATGTGTTAGGAGTATTTATGTGAGATTATAGTAAAGGCTAATATGAATAATTTTATTGTTAATTAATGTTAAAAGGTAAATTTCTTAATCTGTATGAAAACAATAAAAAAATCACTTATTATGAATCGGAGGGAGTAAGATTTATACCGTCTATAAAAAGATAAAAGGAAAAAAGTATTCTGAAGCGAAGTGCATTTCTTTCAAAAAAGTTTGTAGCTAAAAATTAGGAAAGACAAAATTTATTCACCTCAATGCTGATTAAACTAAGTCCTTCATAATTGTCAATGGAGTTTATTCTACAAATAATCAGGGCCAAATAATATTGCTTACGTAGTTACATTTACTCATTTATTCACCTCTTTAGATAGAAATGGTTTTAAAAACGTCGAGTTAGTAGTCCTTTTTTCCCATAATAATGTGCTGCGTTGTAAACAGAAAAGCACTTGGAATTAGGGAAGAAAATGAGAGTTAGAACATGTTCCATTAAATAAAAATAAAGTAAAACCAACCAAAAAGAAAAAATAAATCATTGAAGGAAGAGAAGTGAGAAACCATTGAAGCCGTCCAGCTATTTCCCATCCCCCACTCCATTACCTATTTCCCTCTCCCTTTTCTCCACATTTTTCTCTAAAAATCCAAACATATCTACTTTCCCTTCTCTCTCTCTCTCTCTCTCTCTAAAAGCTACTCAATCCTAAGCCAAGAGTGAGCTCAGAAGAAGAAGCAGAAAATAGCTTAGCAAAAACTGTGCAAATGGCTTTAAAAATGCTTCTTTTTCTATGCATCTCTGCCTTATTAAGTACTCCCACTTTATCCCAGCGCCATTCGCCCCTAAACACTGCTTATTACCGTAAATCATGCCCAAGATTTGAGCAGATAATGGAAGAAACCACTACAAACAAACAGATCACTTCCCCTACTACCGCCGCCGCCACCCTCCGCCTCTTCTTCCACGACTGCTTCGTCGGCGGCTGTGACGCCTCCGTCCTCGTCTCCTCCACTCCCTTCAACAAAGCAGAGCGTGACGCCGAAATCAACCTCTCTCTCCCCGGCGACGGCTTCGACGTGGTCGTACGCGCCAAGACAGCGCTTGAACTTTCCTGCCCAGGTATCGTCTCTTGTTCCGATATTCTCGCCGTCGCTGCTCGGAACCTCGTCGTCCAAACCGGCGGCCCGTTTTATCCAGTTAAATTGGGCCGTAAAGATTCTTTTGTATCCAAAGCCTCATTAGTAGAAGGAAATCTGCCCCGGCCCACAATGCCGATGGATCAAATCATTAAGATTTTCGAATCCAGAGGATTTTCTATCCAAGAAATGGTAGCATTATCTGGAGCTCACACAATTGGATTTTCCCACTGTAAAGAGTTCAACTCAGATCTTTATAACTACAACAAGACTTCACAAGCTGACCCTTCGTACAATCCGAGGTTTGCTCAAGCTTTGAAAGATGCTTGTGGTAATTCCCAGAAAGATCCAACATTATCAGTGTTCAACGATATAATGACTCCTAACAAATTCGACAATATGTATTATCAGAACTTGCCAAAGGGTTTGGGTTTGTTGTCTTCAGACCGTGGTCTGTTTTCAGATCCGAGGACGAGAATTCACGTTGAACAATATGTTAGAGATCAGAATGCATTTTTTAAGGCATTTGCTTCAGCAATGCAGAAGCTTAGTGAA
>AWOL01S0221985.1:0-15428 GCA_000715115.1 Nicotiana otophora
AATTGTTATTTCAATTAGTGCCACACTTTCTAGTCTCTCCTGCTTATTTTATACTAGAGACCATATATATATAATTTTACAGACCAGATTTAGTCTCTTCGCCAATTTAGCGAGAATTAGGGGCCAGAAAATTATTTTGACCCTATTTATATACATTTAGGGACCAGATTTTGTAGTTGTCCTAAATTTTTTATCCCTAATAAGGCTTTTTCTTGTAGTGTTATGCCCCACTGATCCGCAACTATCACACATATTCTTTGCAGATGATCTCACACTCATATCTAATGCCACTACTAAATCTGTTAACTCAATTCATCATTGCCTAACTCACTTCTACTCTCTCTCTAGACAAAAGATCAATATCTCCAAGTCCAAAATTCTCTTCTTCAAAAACTGTAATAATTCTATCATTGAAGCCATAACTTCAAAGTTTAATATCAATTCTACTGACACTTTTGGTAGATATTTAGGTTTTTCTATATTAAATAAGAGGCAAAAGCATCTGACGTCCAATACATTATTGACAACATACGAAGCAAACTTTCGGGATGGAAAACCAACTTTCTTGCCCTATCGGGAAGAATGACCCTAGCTCTCGCAACTTTGAAAATGATACCAAATCATTCCATGCAATATATTCAACTCCCCACAAAAACTCTAAAGCAAATAGAAAAGATGGAGATCAGGGAAAGAAGAAGAAATCTTTTGATATATATGGACTTACATCTCTTTTGTAGTTTTCGTGCCTAAATCATCAGTGATGGAGATCAGGTTTCTAGGAAGTTTTTGCATATATCATCTCCGGAACAAGAGGGCTTACATCGGTTAATAGCATGAATTGTTAGATCGAGTGTACCGAAAAAGAGTTTAGGGATTTGAAGAACCAAATTTTGACAAACAAGAGGTTTAATTCGATAAAAGAGAGAGGTCATATTGGAATGTTGTTTTTCATTTAATTGTTATTTCAATTAGTGCCACACTTTCTAGTCTCTCCTGCTTATTTTATACTAGAGACCATATATATATAATTTTACAGACCAGATTTAGTCTCTTCGCCAATTTAGCGAGAATTAGGGGCCAGAAAATTATTTTGACCCTATTTATATACATTTAGGGACCAGATTTTGTAGTTGTCCTAAATTTTTTATCCCTAATAAGGCTTTTTCTTGTAGTGTTATGCCCCACTGATCCGCAACTATCACACATATTCTTTGCAGATGATCTCACACTCATATCTAATGCCACTACTAAATCTGTTAACTCAATTCATCATTGCCTAACTCACTTCTACTCTCTCTCTAGACAAAAGATCAATATCTCCAAGTCCAAAATTCTCTTCTTCAAAAACTGTAATAATTCTATCATTGAAGCCATAACTTCAAAGTTTAATATCAATTCTACTGACACTTTTGGTAGATATTTAGGTTTTTCTATATTAAATAAGAGGCAAAAGCATCTGACGTCCAATACATTATTGACAACATACGAAGCAAACTTTCGGGATGGAAAACCAACTTTCTTGCCCTATCGGGAAGAATGACCCTAGCTCTCGCAACTTTGAAAACTATACCAAACCACTCCATGGAATATATTCAACTCCCCACAAAAACTCTAAAGCAAATAGACAAAATCCAACGAGATTTTATATGGGATTTTACTAATAGCCGTAAAAAACGTCACTACCTTAGCTGAAAAACTATCACTCGTCCTAAAGCTCAAGGGGTTCTTGGACTTAGGCCAGCTTCTCAAAACAATACAGCTTCATTATCCAGCCTCTCGTGGAGATTCTACATGAAGCCAAACTCCTTATGGAGTTATGGGCTACCACTCTTATCATCAAATATGATAGGAGTAATTGTTCCCACAAAAATCTTTTTATTTGGCAGAATATTTTGCGTGACTGGGACATTTACTCCCAAGGGTTAGCCTGGGTAGTAGGTAACGGCAAGTATATTGACCTCTGGAATTCAAAATGGATTTCTCACTCAAACAGCCTCCGCTCCATTATTTACGGGCTGTTACACCACTCAAAACTTAGTTCCAAAGTTGAGTTTGTACGCCAAAATAATAATTGGAACTGGTCTAACATCTCCTTTGAACTTACGGAAGACATTATAAAATAAGATCATGTCCACCCACTTCCCAGCTACTCCCAATTGCACTGACACCCCTATCTGGTCCCTTAACACCAATAGACTATTCACTACTAAATCCGTCTATAAGTTACTTCAGCAAGACACTCATACAAGACATTCCTTCCAATGGATCTGGAAGCTTCACTCCCTTAATAAGATCAAATTCTTCCTATGGCAATGTCTCCACGATAGAATTCCTACTCGTGCCTACCTACACAGACTAGGAATTATTGAAAATGCTATTTGTCGAGTGTGTAAAAACGGGAACGAATCAGCCAAACATATCTTTATTGAATGCCGCCATCGCCCTTCATTTTTGGAATATTATAGAGATAGATATGAACAACTTCTCCTCCCCCGAAGATCATCATTAAGCATAAAGAACATCAATGCACAACTCCACTTCCCCCAAGTAACCTGGATCCTCTTTTTCCCTTTTGCACTTTGGCATATTTGGCTAAACAGGAACCGTAATATCTTTGAAAACCGTTCAAACCCAATTCACATCCAAACTGTGATAATGCATGCGCAAGAATTCATCCTTATAGCTAATAAAGTCACGAGCACGCTACATCTACGCTCCATTCATATCAAATGGTACCCACCCGCAGATATAGATGGCTGCTTTAAGCTCAACATTGATGGTGCTTTCAAGAGCAGTGACATTCAAGGAGGCGTGGAGGAGTGATAAGAGATGACCAAGGCAACTGGAACTGGGTGGTTGGATTTACTAAAGCAACTTATGGACACAGCCATACAGACATGGAACTCCTTACACAAACATTTTCACTGATTGTAGGTACTTGATGAAGAAGTTGGGGAATCCAGCACTCCACCATAGCTTTCGCGAATGCAACGAAGTGACGCACCTTTTGGCTCAGCATGGAAGTAAAAACTTAATAGTCAGCCAACTTCACATCCTAACAACGACGCCAAATTTTGTTTTTGTTGCACTACAAATTAAAGGGATAAAGATGCATGGTCATGTAATATCTAAGAAAGTTTCCTCTAGTACTTGTAATATATTAGCACAATTGGGCAATGCTTGTATTATTAGGAACCTCAGGGACATTAGCCCTTGTCCTCATGCAATATCTACCTAGTATTAATGATATTTCCCTTTTTGCCAAAAAAATCTATACAAGTAAAGCAGACACAAATCATAGTTACAGAATCATATACAGAATACATATAATCATAGTTTTTCCATCTTTTGTAGCTAATGTAAAACCGAAAACAGTACCCCGTCTGTCCCAAAAACTTTCGGCACTTCAGTTATACTAAATTTAGCACATTAAATAGAGACATTGCTACACCCTAAGTTTTAGACACATATAAGTCTCCCCTTTTTTGGGGTAAACTAGGGAATCCGCAGCCGCTACCCTTTGGGTGCGCTTTAAGTAAACCCCGTTTCAGTGCAATAGCTCGCAAATCAAAATAAAGAGGTAAACCACACTAAGCAAGTCTCGTGCGAGGAGCTCGACCGAGAAAACATGCAGGGGATTTAATTTTGAACCCGAGACCTCCCATTGGGGAATCTACTGCTCAACTAATTCGGCCACCCTTGCGGGTACTCTCCCTTTTTTCGTAGAGGTCTTTTCAAACCTAATAAATTTTACTATTCCTTTTTTCGGGTTACAAACCTTTGGGCATGATATCGCTAACATCGATCTTCACATAACGACATTTCTCACCAAGACATCCGTGGAGGTCAGCTATGAATTATTTCCCCTTTTAATTGAAACCTAAATCATATATAGTTGAAATTTCAATGACCTTAATTCGTATTGATTTTCAGTTGTTATCTGTCACTTTAGACTCGACGCAAATAAATTATAACTATGTCACAAAATTGTCTCTCTTTAATCTACACCCAAAATAATATATCGAAACGAGATAATACACATGCAACTTAGTTTCCTCTTAAATAGAACGTCGGGTACAGGTGAACTGCTAGTTGATCTATAAACACGATTGCATCATATTCAGCTAAAGATTATGTTATCCTAAGGTTGATTTAAAGTTATACTCATTATTACGTATAAGTTATTGTTTAGGACCTTCTTTTATTAGGAAAATATCGAATGTTGTTGAACATTTGTGCTAATCACTCACTTTTGTCGTGCAGTGTTGCATATTAGCTATTTATAATATTCCTCTTTTGAAAATGATCCTTATTATAAAATGCCCTCAAACCCAAATGATCGATCCATATTATAAGATGCTTTTAGTGATAATGATATAATATCCACTTTTAAAATGAAAGTTATCAATAATATTAATTGTTCCTATAAATTACAATAATTAAACAAAAAGAGAATACTAAACCAAGTTAGTTACAAAATGAACGCATGATGCAAATAAATGCACGTTTAGGGGAAGACTGTTGCGGATATAGTGGGATTATATATTTAAAAAAACTACCCAAAATGAGAAGCACAAAACCGCTAGGGTTCTTGACTTTTGTAGTAATTGGATAAAATTAAAGATCCGTTTTTTACTACGAAGTTGTTATCATAAGTTGAAAGAAAATAAGATAAATATCAACCCAAGAATTCTCATAAAAACAAACTTCCCTTCTTTTTTCCTTCTTCAAAAATCAAGAATGGACAATCTCTCTTTGTCTTCTTTGAAAGAGCTTGACCATGAAGATGAACTTGTTCTTACTCTTTCACTTTCACCTACGGCAGCAATGGATAGTACCACTCCACCCTTTTCATTGCCTTTAAACTTCGTGATACCACCACCACCGCCACCTCCTACTCTTCTATATGGTAGTGACGTCAATATAGAAGAAAATATTGCAGAATCAAACGTAACCCTAGTTTATGATCAGATGAATAAACCGTCGGGAGGAGCTCGTGTGAGAGTTGGTTTAACTGCACGAACACGAAGAAAATCTACACCGTCTCTTAAAGAAGGAGAGAGTGAAACAATCACTCCACCATTTCCTTGGGCAACTTCGAAACGTGCCATAGTACACACTCGAGAATATCTCATATCGAATGGTATTATTGTTAAATCGGGTGAAGTTCAATGCAAAAAGTGCGAACAACAATATCAAATTCAATACGATTTGCAAGAAAAGTTCAAAGAGATTGCTACATTCATCTTAAAAACTAAGAGTGTTATGCGTGATAGGGCACCTATTAGTTGGATGAATCCTAATCTTCCTAACTGCAAATATTGCAACCAAAACAATTGTGTTAAGCCAGTTATTTCCGAAAAAAGGTCGTCAATTAATTGGCTATTTTTGCTATTAGGGCAAATGATTGGATGTTGCAAACTTGATGCATTGAAATATTTTTGTATGCATACAAAGAATCATAGAACAGGTGCTAAAGATCGACTTGTTTATCTTACATATTTGGAGCTATGTAAGCAATTGGATCCAGAAGGACCCTTTGATCGATAAATGTTTCTTTTGTTAGTCTTTAATTTAGTTGTGAATTATATTTTAGAATTTTGTTTTAGTATTATTTTTATTTGTGTAATATGTGTTCATATAGATTATGATCCTAGTGAAATAAATATTGCAAGTTATGTCAATATGCATGGTGGTTTATGATATTATGATGTGTTGAATTGTCATTCTTGTCAAGGACCAAATTTAAAAGGTTCGATTGCGATCAGAATTTCTGATTCTTTTAGAGGACGAATTAGACAGACTGTGTTTACAAACTAAATAGACTGTTTAGGACAGTTAGGAGTTAATAGAAACTCAAAATATGTACTAACTTCAAACTCAATGATTTTCTATCTTACTAAAATATTCTCTTATTCTTACAGTATACAGCCGATACTGGGCTCATCTATTGTATGACGGATCGGAACCGTAAGAACATACGTCTCCAAAATCTTCGAGCATGTGACTCCAGAATCGATCCCGATTCCGAACAAGCTCGAGGAAACATTAACGGACCAATTAACGGAAGGCCGAAGTATTCGCAACCTGTCGGATATCACGGCGGGAATCTCAGCACGTATCAACAATGTAACGACCCGGCCTGTCGTCTCGTGAGTTGTAGCCCCTTTTTCTAATTTTCTGCTTCTATTGTGTTCTACAACTGTTATGTTATTTACTAGGTTGGTTGGTTCAGGTCCAGAGTGATGTCATAGTGAATTGAGACACTTAGTCTCTTAATTGGAAGCTTAAGTTGGAAAAGTCGACCGGATATTGACATATGTGTAAACAGCCTCGGATTTGAATTTTGATAGTTCTGTTAGCTCCGTTAGGTAATTTTGGACTTAGGAGCATATCCGGAATATGATTTGAAAGTCCGTAGTAGAATTAGGCTTGAATTGGCGAAAGTTAGACTTTTTGGTAAAATTTGACCGAGAGTGAAAATTTTGCTATCTGGGTCGGATTGGATTTCTAGGAATTGGAGTAGGTTCTTGGTGTCATTTATGACTTGTGTGCAAAATTTGAGGTCAATCGGACGTGATTTGATAGGTTTCAGCGTCGTTTATAGAATTTGGAAACTTCAAAGTTCATTAGGCTTGAATGAAGGGTGCGATTCGTGTTTTTGATGTTGTTAGAGGTGGTTTGAAGGCCCGACTAATTTCGTATTATGAATTAGGACTTGTTGGTATGTTTGGTTGAGGTCCTGGGGGCCTCGGGTTGATTTCGGGTGGCTAACGGATCAAAGTTTGATGTTGAAGGATAGCTGAAGTGTTGTTCCTGCTGGTGTAATCGCACCTGCGAGTGGGAAACCGCAGGTGCAAGCTCGCATAGGCGGATAGGGTAGTGCTGGTGGTGCGGAGCTTGAGGCGAGGCAGCAGATAGTCGCAGGTGCGATGCTTTTCCCGCACCTGCGTGACCGCATATGCGGCAGTAGGACCGCAGAAGCGGAAGTGCACTGTGGGATGGGCTTCGCAGAAGCGACCCGCAGGAGCGGGATTTTGGCCCACAAGAGCGGAATTCTTCGCAGAAGCGGGTGACTTGTTCGCACTCGTGAAACCGTAGATGCGGGTAAATGGCTGCAAGTGCGGAAGGCCTGGAAAGAACCTATATAAGCGAGGTTTCGAGATGTTTTACCATTTTCACTATTTTTGAACTCGGATTTTGGAGGATTCTGAGAAGGATTTTGAAGTGATTACTGAGGTAAGCTCCTTGTTTCCATTTATCTTCAATAATGATATTTTTCCACTGATGTTTCACCTAATTGGTGAGTTTTTGAGGTGAAATTTGGGGGGTTAGGGCTAGGGAAATTGGAGAGTGAATTTTGGGGATTTGGATGCCCAAATGGTGTCGGATTTTGATAAATTTGGTATGGTTAGACTCATGATCGAGTGAATGGGCTGTCGGGTTTTTGACTTTCGTCGGATTTCGAGACGTGGGCCAGGGGGCCGGATTGAGCCTATTTCGGATTTTGGCTTATAATTTTGTATTTTTTTTTGTGGAATTGATTCCTTTAGCCTATATTAATCATATCGTGCTTCTTGTGGCTAGATTCGGGGCATTTGGAGATTGATTCGAGGGGCAAAGGCATTTCGTTTGCGCGGTTTGAGGTAAGTAATAGTCTTAAATCTGGTCTTGAGGGTATGGAACCCCGTATTTTGGTATGATGTGATTATTTTGGAGGTGATGGGCGTGCACCGTGGGGGATTGTGACTTAGTCCGTCCCGTGAGACTGTAAAGTCGAATAGCTTATTGTTAATTACATGTTTCCCTCTGTCTTTTAGAAATTTGACTGCCATTCATGTTAGCAACCATGCTTAGGCCATATGATATCACTGTTGGGACCCGTAGCGATCAGGTACTTGTTAAATTAGCTGCTATTTTCTACCTTGTACTCAGTCACAGTTTTACTTGCGTGTCATATCTCCATTTCCTCTTGTTTTCTTGTTGATACTTATTATCATCTCTGTTGGGCTAATTTGTATGATTTCTGAGAGCCCGAGAAGTTAGTGACTGAGATAGGGCCTGAGTGCCGAGCTGTGAGCTATGTGAGGTATATCGATCGGGTTGTACGCCACAACGAGCCTGAGGGATGAATTTATATGGATCAGGTTGTACGCCGCAATGAGCCTTATAGCTATTTATGGATTGTAGATCGGGTTGTATACTGCAATAAGCCTTATGGATACTTATATGATTGGATCGGGCTGCACGCCGCAACGATATAGCGCTTGGGCTGAAGGAGCCCCTCCGGAGTTTGTACACCCCTAGTGAGCGTAGGTACCTATTGAGTGTGATTATTGAGGGCTGAGAGCCGAGTGTTTGAGCTATTGAGATCTTGAGTGATTGTTACCCTGAGAGGTTGCATTTGTTTCCTTTGTTGCTGTACTTAGCTGAATTATGTCATTGTTCTAAACTTCTGGAAAATATTATACCCGATTTATCTGAACTTAGTAAATGTACAGTTGACTGAACTTATATTGCCGGAATTGAATCATGTCTACTTTCATTGCTGAAATTTCTGAAGTGAACGATAATTGTATAGCTCGTCACTACTTCTCAGTTCTTTTTTTATTTTTGTTACTTACTGAGTTGGTTGTACTCACGCTATGCCCTACACTTCATGTACATATCCAGGTGTATCTGGTCACGGAGGACGTTGATCTGGTGCGTGGTTGAGTATCGGAGATTCACGAGGTAGTTGCAGGCATTCGCAATCCTTGTCTTTCCTTTCTTGTTATTTTTCTTTTCTGTATTGGCAGTTAGACATAGACTCTTGTAGACAGACTCCAGCCTCCATCTTTCAGTGGTACCGAAGGAGGGGATGCACAGGGCTTTTTGGACAGGTGTCAGAGGATACTCCGTACATCGTGTATTCAAGAGAGCAGTGGGGTCTCGTTCACTACTTTTTAGTTCTCTGGGATGCCTTCAGTTGATAGGAGGCTTACAAGAGGCGTAGGCCGGTCGGCGCAACACCCATTACCTGGCAGCAGTTCTCTGGTCTAGTCCTAGAGAAGTTCATGCCTCAGTCCCACAGAGAGGAGCTACGCAGGCAGTTCGAGCAGCTTCGCAGGGTGATATGTCCGTGACGCAATATGAGATGAGAATTGTTGAGTTGGCCCGTCATGCTATTTGGTTGGTTCCCACATACAGGGAGAGGATCAGGAGGTTCATAGATGGCCTCACTTTTCAGCTGTGATTGCTTATGACTAGAGAGAGAGAGAGTGTCTGGTGCTATTTTTGATGAGGTTGTCAACATTGCTCGTGAGATTGAGATGGTTCGCAGCCAGGAGCGGGTTGAGAGGGAGGCCAAGAGGCCTCGTAGACAGGGTGGATTTAGCGGTGTTCCTTCTGGGGGTCAGTTCCACCACGGTAGGGGTCGTCTTTTCAGAAATGCTCAGACGGCTTGCCCAGTTCATCGCGGTGCATCATCTGGCCATGGTTCACACAGTTATTAGCAGGGCCATTCATCTCCCAGTGCTCTCCAGCCTCAGAGTTCGTCCCGTGCTCCATTCGGTCAGGGCTCATCGATGCCAGGTCCTTTTACCAGTTATCCTGGTGCTCGAGGCTCCTTTCAGTCCCCAGCACCAGCACCGAGGAGTTGGTATAAGTGCGGAGAGTTTGGTCACATGAGGAGGCAGTGTCCCCGCCCAGTAGGAGGTCCAACTTAGTAGAGGAGCCAGTCTATGACATCAACACCGATTTCTTCACCACCCGCTCAGCCACTCGGGGTGGAGCTCAGTCAGCTAGGGGCCGCCCGAGAGGGGGAGTCCGATCAGGGGGTGGCCAGGCTCGTTTCTATGCCCTCTCTGCCATACCAGATGCTATTGCTTCGAATGCTGTGATTACAGGTATTGTCTCAGTTTGCCATAGAGATGCCTCTATATTATTTGACCATGGTTCCACTTATTCATATGTGTCCTTGTATTTCACTCATTATATAGATATTCCCCTCGAGTCTCTAGTTTCATCTGTTCATGTATCTACTCCAGTGGGCGATATTATTGTGGACCGTGTATATCGGTCATGTATGGTGACTATCGGGAGTCTGGAGACCAAAGTAAATCTCTTATTGCTTAGTATGGTCGATTATGACTTGATTTTGGGTATGGATTTCTTAGTATGGTCGATCATGTTGTTCTAGATTGTCACGCTAAGACCGTGACATTAGCCATGCCGGGGTTGCCGAGGGTTGAGTGGAGTGGCTCTATAGATTATGTTCCCCATAGATTAATTTCATACTTGAAGGCTCAACGGATGGTTTAGAAGGTGTCTATCTTATTTGGCCTTTGTGAGGGATGTTAGTGTAGAGACCCCTGCTATTGATTCTATTCCGGTGGTGCAAGATTTTCCGGATGTATTTCCTGCAGACCTGCCGGGCATGCCGCCTGATAGGGATATTGACTTCGGTATTGATTTGGTTCCGGGCACTCAGCCCATTTCTATTCCACCGTATCATATGGCACCGGCGGAGTTGAAGGAATTGAAGGAACAGCTTCAGAAATTCCTTGATATTGGGTTTATCCGACCTAGCGTGTCACCTTGGGGTGCACCAGTTCTATTTGTAAAGAAGAAGGATGGTACTATGAGAATGTGCATTGATTACATGCAGTTGAACAAGGTCACAATTAAGAACAAGTATCCTTTGCCACGTATTGATGATCTGTTTGACCAGCGATGGTGTTCTCCAAGATTGATTTTGCTCGAATTAACTAAGTACGGGTTACATTCGACCTCGCTCGAATTAACTCACATTCGACCTCGCTCTCATATTCGACCTTGCTCGAATTATCTAAGTATAAGTTACATTCGACCTCGTTTCGAATTAACTAAGGAAAATGGCCTTCCGCCTTTCCTCTCAGGGAGAGCTTTCGATCTCCAAGATCACGATCTGAAAAGAAAACCAGAGCGATTAAGAATAAAATTGGATTCGACATGAACGAACATACAAATAAAATACCCAACTTACCCTAAGAGCAAGGCCGGCTATGCTCCTCGACAATATGGAATCCTTCAGTTTCTCGAGGGTTTTACCCTCCATGTCGGAACAAAGGGGACCAAGAGAAGGGACCAAACCCTCCGTATCAACTAGCAGATCTCGGTGCAGAGGGATCGCAATGGTCCGTGTGGTTTCCTCCAATCTCACCTCGAGCCCGGTGAGTCCTTCTCCCATCATCCTAACCTCCTCATGGTCCATATCAGAGGCCGTCTCATAACCATCCTCAGTAACCCCCTTACCTCTAACATCGGTAAACAAGGTGGGAACATCAATTAGTCACGAGGACGATGGCACATCTCATCGCACAGTACCTAGAACCTCCACGGACACTCCACCAGTTCCGACATTGGCATTAGGAAGGGGCACGCTTTCTGTGACTTTCGGTAATGAAAGGACCTCAGACGGAAAATTTACACCGTCTTCCAAAATAACGGAGGTCGGTTCGCGTTCATTCCTTGTAGAATCTACGGCTCTGATCGTCCCATCGCTGATGTCTACCGACCTCCTTTTACGAGGAACCAAATCCTCCTCGCTCGGTAAAGACTCTTCATCTATCAAATGAAGCAATAGAGATGACTGAGTCTCTGGTACTGAAGCCATCGACGATCGAGCCGATCTAGCCGAAATCGGAGGCCGAATAGAAGTGGATGGCTGGGCAAGCTTGGCCACAGTCATAGTAGGGGCAGACCCAGTTATAGTGTTCATCTGGAGAAACGCAGGAGTAGGGGCCTTCGACCTCCTCGAGGATCCCCGAGCTAGAAACAAAAGATAAGAAAAAGAATATTAAGAGGTCGATCCCCAAAAAACAATAAGAAGCAAGCTACCAGAAGGCCACGACAATAAAGATTCAAAACGGGCAAACTCACCGGTCACTGAAAGCGTGGGCCCGAACTTCTTGAAAAAGGCCGACTATTCGCAAATCCCCACTGTGTGAGGCAAGACCTGGCTAACCCAGCCATGAATATCCTCAACCAAAGGGGGGGGCGAAGTCTCAACTGAACGAGGTAAAGGTAGAATGTTAGGCTATAACCAAAATGAGCAAAATAAGCGCTTAGTAAAAAATACTTACGGGCATAATTCCATTCCTCAGGAAATCCATTCGCATTTTTCACCACGTCCTCGGTCTTGACGTAGAAGTAGCTAAGCCAGAATCGATGATTTGCATTATCGTCCATCTTCACAACCAAACTCTTATTCCCTCGGTGACGAAGATGCAACATCGTCCCTCTATAGAAATTAGGTGTGAAGAGATGTATCAGGTGGCGAAGAGAGATCCCATGGCCGGCCAATTCCATGACCTTCGTCAACATGCGGATAAGTTTGTAGATGTAAGGTGAAAGTTGAGTCGGGCAGACGTCGTAGTAGAGGCAAAATTCCTCCGCCAATGGGAGAAGGGGAAGGCATAGCCCATATAGAATGGATACCATAGAATGCGCAGTATCCAGGGCGATGAATCTGCACCACGTCACGACCGGTCGGGACAAGGTCGATGTGGGCTGAAATTTTGAACTTCGTCTTGAAATTAGGAAGAGCAACTGCATCCATCCCCGATTCCAAGGCCTCAGGGTCATCCTCGGGCAACTTTGAAAAGTCAGATCTAGCCTTCTCACTACGAGGGATTATTTCCTCTACCGTATGAAAGCTTTCATCCTCCGCAACAATGGAAACCTCATCGTCATGGGGAGGCATGCGCATTGCCAAGGGAATAGGGTCAGGTACCCTCCCAGAACTAGAAGACACGTTAACCATCTTTGTTTACGAATAAAGGGGGTATAAACACAGAAGAGTCAAAGGTAGCAAAAGCCACCAAAATCAACAAAAGCAAAATACGGCAGTAAAATCAAGAGGGCAAGGATTTTGAACCAGGAAGGAAAACGATATGGAGATCCAATATATAGATAGCAAAAAATAAGGCAAACGATTATGTATCCCTATTTATAAGAATTTAGGCATCAATATCGAGAAAGCAAGTCGTCGTTACACAGCTCAGGAATCGAAACGGCAGAGGCACGGGACACGACGTAAGGTATCGAAAAAATGTGTAATGCTGACGCATGATGACATGACGTCACTCTGAATCGACATGACCCTAGGTTGCGGCTCACGGAAGGCCAGGTTTCCACCCATATAAAATGCCACTACTTGACCTGCTCGCCCAAACTTCTCATCCATAACTTCCAGAGTCCGTTCATCGAGGTCATCCAGGGTTGACCTCAATAAGTGGAGGGACTAACTATATAGGTCAAAATCTGCCCCAAGGGAATTTAGCATGAAGTGATGTTATAGAAAATGATGTGGTCGAGGTCGGCTAGTGAACAGTGGGGCTCGTGGCCAGGCGGTCGATAACGGTCGAGGTCAAGTATCAAGAACATAATGCTAACGGCTAGTTTTTGTAATAAGATATTTAAGAGAATATTCCATTGAATATTCTCTGTACTTATGCTTTTAGGGTTGACTAGGACATGTCCCATATAAATAGAAAAAGAGAAAAGGGGTGAGGGGGTAATTTTTTATTTGATAAGAACACTTTTTGAGAAGAAGACTCTCTCTCTAAAAAGGATACAAACACTACCTTTTTATAAAGATTCTCGTTCATATTATTCCCTACGTTTCCACCAGATCCAAGGATTGTTCATACGAATCTTGGGTCTATCTGTCACTCACCGTTGTCAGGCAGAATATTCTCCTTATCCACTCATTATCGGGTGAATCATTTTTCTTATTTATATAAATGTAATTTATTGACATTTATTGCTAGATATATCTCATTTAATGTTCTTGTTGTAATGAAATTTCATATTTATTGTCATTAATCATATGCAAACTCTATCTTTCCCACTATACATTATTGTACCTAATATCTTGAGTTATTATCCTTAACTAGATTTAACCCTTCATTATATAAATTTAATAAGTTAACCAGAGATTATATTTCTTGGTCAAACAATTCCCTCTCCTCTCGTAATTTTTAGTTTCATCTACATATTTCACACAAACATATAATGCCACCTACTTAAGCGCCTAAATTTAAAATAGCCGGTGAATGTATAATTCATGTATAATATATATCAATATATATCTATCTATACTATATTAAAAATACGAAGCTCCTTAGCGAAATGTCATCCGACTTTTTTACCCTTTAAAATAGATTTCACATTAGACAAAATTATAATTTGATAATTTTTCCTAAAATTTAGGAGTTAAAAATTATAAGTTATGCATCTTTTGTTTTGATGATTTGACAAACTTCATGAGAGAACCAGATAAGGAACGTGATACAATTAGTTCCCTTGCATTCAGAGTAACTAGTCAGATGTTTGGTTCAATTCTTAATGAAATCAGATAAGGGAACAGTAGAGGAAACAGATAAAGATCAGTTTCTTTGGTCGTTGTGCAGTCAACTCTATAGTTGTAAAAGATGTTGCACTGTACCGTCTGGCAATAGTACAACAGCATAGTTGTAGCTTGCTAAGGCCAAACTAAAGGACACTTTATTGCACCAACTTTGATGATCTCACACACACATTATCAACATGAGGCAAGGGATTTCTTTTCCTAACACTTGCAAATCCAAAAATCATATTCTCTCATGTGCTAGCCACCACCTCTCTCAAGAACAAAGATGTTACAACCTCAAGGACCAGATCCAATGATTGAAGATATCTCAAGTCCTTAGGTTTGTTGAGTCTTTGTTATTTTATTCTTCATTTTTTATCCTACACTACTTTCAAGAAGTGTCTTAGTAGGATAATTTAAATCACTGTTTGGCTTAGTTTCTTGACTAGAGTTAGTTAAAGTTTGTTGCTTTGTAATAGAGTTATCGCAAAGGGCTTACAATAGAGTTATTGCAAGGGGTAATGGATTAAGAGTTTAATTCCTAGATTGCAATAGGTCGTAATCTGAAGTTTATTCGGTTTAGTGGAGTTGAAATCCTACTAGGGTAGGTCGTGATTTTTAATCCCTTGAGCAAGGAGTTTTCCACGTAAATATCGCGTGTTCTTTATTTATTGTCGATTTACTGTGGGAACAGATAGAGAACATGATTCCCTATACTGTTTGGTTTTACATTTTATTGCTTATTGTGTGAACTGATAGAGAACTTGGTTCTCTATATAATTTGGTGGACTCTCAGTTTCTATAAATTGGTATCAGAGCAGGTCCTTTCTAAAAGGTTAACACATAGAAAGGATCTTCATCATGGCTGCTCTGCCGACCTTCGAGGAAGGTATGTGCAAGATCACAAGTTTTAAAAGTTTCCTTTCCTATTATCTTAAATTTCGTATCCAGTGAAACTAAATTAAAGCAGATGAATAATATTAATCTAATTCTTTACAGTTATGTATTCATTGATATATATATATATATATATATATATATATATATATATATA
>AWOL01S0222038.1:4897-23459 GCA_000715115.1 Nicotiana otophora
AGCGTCACCGTCTTGGTATGAAAATCGAGAATAGCATGATAGGGTGACAACCAGTCCATGCCTAAATTAACCTCAAAATCTACCATATTGAGCAATAATAGATCAGCTCTGTTCTCAAAACCACCAAGAACAACTAAACACGACCGAAACACACGGTCAACAATAATAGAATCTCTCATAGGCATGGACACATAAACAAGAGAACTCAAAGAATCGCAGGATATACCCAAATACAGAGCAAAGTAAGATGATACATACAAATAAGTGGAGCCTGGATCAAATAAGACTGATGCATCTCTATGACAAACTCTTTCATGAACATCTCTAAAAACTGAGCCTAGGTGAGTGAAGTTGCCTCAGTTGGGCTACCCACCTCATACGCTCGCCACCACTGATAAGCCGCTTCCTTAAGATGGAACGTAGAAACCCCACTCGTCTCCACAATACCCATAGTATGGAGGATACGATGACACTCCTCAAGAAAACCATGTGCATCCTATGAAGCTAAGACGCTGAAAGTAGGGAGGTGCTACTTTTGGTACCTCTCGATCCTGAGCTACTCCCCCTCAGATGCTGCTGCCCAAACATCGTACTGAACTGGGACAACCGGCTGCACTGATATGACCTCTGCGACCTGGTCAACCCGGACCCGCTGCTCATGTGTATAGGCGGCGAGAGTCTGTACTCCTCCCCTATCCTGAGATATGGCAGGAGTAAGTGAAATCAATCCCGCTTGAGCTAGAGTGCCAAACATGAAAAACACCTGGGCGAGGCTCTCCTAAAGTGCAGGGGTAGAATAGGCATCTCAGGTGCCTGCCCCCCAACTGGAGTTACTGGTGGCTCCTCTGTTGCTGCTCAGATAGGTGCTCTAGCTGCACCACGTGCCCTTCCTCGGCCTCTGCCCCGGCCCTGACCTCTCGCAGATCTAGCAGGGGGTACAGGTGTCTGATCATCCGATCCATCAGTGCGTGTCCTCACCATCTGTGAGAGAATAGACAGATAGATATTTAGAATTTCGACGTCAACAAATTCGCACGATAAGGAATCAAAGAAGTGAAGCTTTCCCTAATAGTTCCATAGCCTCCTAAGGATAAGTACAGACGTCTCCGTACCGATCCGCGAGGCTCTACTAAACCTGCTTGTGACTCTTAACACCTATGAACATAGAGCTCTGATACCAACTTGTCACGACCCCAAATTTCCCTCCGTAGGATGTCGTGATGGAACCTAGTCTCTAAGACTAGGTAAGGCTAACATACATGAAAAATTTAACTGAGAGTTTATAAAAACCTTCAAATATCCCGAGAACTATCATATAAAGAAACTTTGTAGCTCAATAGAATACACTACACAAAATTCGGCGAATACAAGTCTCAAGATCTGAAAGATAGTACCGAACATCCTTATACATCAATGTCTATAAAAGGGAAAGAAAAAGAAATAGACTAGATAGAGGGTGAGCCCGAGGCCTACGGACACTAGCAGGTATACCTTGAAGTCTCCGAAACTAAACTAGTCTTACTGGTGCCTAGACTGATAGGAGGTACCTGGATCTGCACAAAAACTGTGCAGAAGCGTTACATGAGTACACCATAACGGTACCCAGTAAGTGCCAAGCCTAACCTCGGTAGAGTAGTGACGAGGGCAGGTTAAGGCCCTACTGGAATAAATAAGGTAACTGAACAAGTATATGGCAGTGTAATAATGATAACAACAAATATGAAACAATAAAGAAATATACCAAGATTAGCTACACTGAACTAAGGAAAATAATGCATCACGGAAGAAAATAAGGAATGATATGCTAAGGAAACAAAACAACTAAAACTCAAATGAAGTAATAGAAAAAATAATATCAACAAGAATCACTATCGAGGTACCGCCTCATAGTCTCAAATCACAAAACAATTCACAATCTTTCCATATATCACTGCGGGAGCCCTGCATTTAGTTTTGAAAATTATTTTTCCCGAAATATATTCCCGCGTTTTAGCCTACCTTATCACACCGCGTGGCTTCAAGTAGTTCCCCTACTAGCAAAACGCGTATCAAGACCACCTTATCTCAGTGCATGCATTTCAACCCCAAAACCTTATACCACCGCATGTGTATGAATATCACAACGTATCAAAATCACACCTCAAGTGCCCAATATCACAACTTGTCAAAGAAGTCAACAACAATGGTGTTCCACAATAAATAGCATGTGGCTCAACCACGATATGCACAAGAGTCTCAACAATAACAACCGGAAATGAATAACTCAACAAGAATAGTATTTCACAACTTAACGACTTTGCCTTAATATGAATCATGACCTTTATAGCTCAATACCAATTTCAAAAATAAGATATTCCAAGAATTAATAATTTCAAGTAAGGAACTCAACAGTTAAATAATGAATGTGGAATAGAGGAAACAATAATTTCAACCAGGTATGTAAAGGCAATTAGCAAGTAAGATGTAAGACAAGTAAAACATGTGAAGATAGACAAAAGATGAAGAGTATAACATATTATGATAACTCAATTAAAGTCATGAAGTAAATCTACATAGCTAGGACTGAACAATTGCCACATTTAGCCCATGTACACACTCGCCACCTTGCGTACACGACTTACACATATCACAATTAACAAAACAACACCAAATCCTAAGGGGTAGTTCCCCCACATAATGTTAGGCAAGACACTTACCTTAAAACACGCTAGTCAATCCACTAGTAAGCCTATCCCTCGATTATCCAACTCTGAACGGCTCGAATCTAGCCAAAAAAACTTCATACCATAAATAAACTATAGGAAGCTATTTCGAACAATAAAGTTACGACCTTTAAAGAGAAATAAAAAGTTAACTCAATAGTCAACCCTGGGTCTGCATCTCGGAACCCGGACAAAATTATAACATCCGAATACCCATTCGATAACGAGTCCAACCATATAAGAATTACTCAAATCCGACTTCAAATTGCCTTTCAAATCCCCAAAACTTCGCCTAAGAAGTTTTCACAATTTTCCCCCCACTTTCCAACTCAAATTACTAACTTAATGATTAAAATAACAATGGATTCAAGAAGTATAGCCAAAATCGAGTTAGAATATCTTACCCTGATGATTTCGTTGAAAAAATCTCAAAATATCGCCACAAACTGAGCTCTCTAGGTCCAAAAATGAAAATGAGATCAAACCTTCTAACTTAGCCTTTTTCGGCCTTGTGAATTCGCATCTGTGAACCCACATCAGCATCTATGGCTCCATAGCTGTAGAATTTCCATCACAGGTGCAGTTCTCACTAAGGTCCTGAGATTCCGCTTCTGTGGACCACTTGCTTGCACATGCAAACCAGCTTCTGCGGTGAAACCGACCGCACCTGCGGTCCTGCCCACGGCCTTTCCCAAATTCCGCTTCTGTGGAAGAGAAGTCCGTGCACCTGCACCCAGGTTTCCACACCTGCGATCCCAGACTTCGTCTACCCCTTTCCGCTTCTATGCTTCACGACTCGCACAAGTGAGTCCGCACATTCGACCATTCCCACCGCAGGTGCGATGACACCAGAATGGCTAATGTTTCAGCAAACTGATCAAGTCCAAAATTGTTCCGAATTCAATCCGAATCACATCCGGGGCCCCGTCCAAATACACCAACAAGTTTCAAAACATATAACGGACGTACTCGCGGCCAAAAATCACATAAAACAACATCGATTCAACAAATCTCAATCCAATTCAAGCCTATTGAAATTATGAACTTTCGACTTCCAAAACTAACGCCGAATCATACCAAATCAACTCCAATTAACCTCAGCTTTNATGTGTATGAATATCACAACGTATCAAAATCATACCTCAAGTGCCCAATATCACAACTTGTCAAAGAAGTCAACAACAATGGTGTTCCACAATAAATAGCCCGTGGCTCAACCACGATATACACAAGAGTCTCAACAATAACAACCGGAAATGAATAACTCAACAAGAATAGTATTTCACAACTTAACAACTTTGCCTTAATATGAATCATGACCTTTATAGCTCAATACCAATTTCAAAAATAAGATATTCCAAGAATTAATAATTTCAAGTAAGGAACTCAACAGTTAAATAATGAATGTGGAATAGAGGAAACAATAATTTCAACCAGGTATGTAAAGGCAATTAGCAAGTAAGATGTAAGACAAGTAAAACATGTGAAGATAGACAAAAGATGAAGAGTATAACATATTATGATAACTCAATTAAAGTCATGAAGTAAATCTACATAGCTAGGACTGAACAATTGCCACATTTAGCCCATGTACACACTCGCCACCTTGCGTACACGACTTACACATATCACAATTAACAAAACAACACCAAATCCTAAGGGGTAGTTCCCCCACATAATGTTAGGCAAGACACTTACCTTAAAACACGCTAGTCAATCCACTAGTAAGCCTATCCCTCGATTATCCAACTCTGAACGGCTCGAATCTAGCCAAAAAAACTTCATACCATAAATAAACTATAGGAAGCTATTTCGAACAATAAAGTTACGACCTTTAAAGAGAAATAAAAAGTTAACTCAATAGTCAACCCTGGGTCTGCATCTCGGAACCCGGACAAAATTATAACATCCGAATACCCATTCGATAACGAGTCCAACCATACAAGAATTACTCAAATCCGACTTCAAATTGCCTTTCAAATCCCCAAAACTTCGCCTAAGAAGTTTTCACAATTTTCCCCCCACTTTCCAACTCAAATTACTAACTTAATGATTAAAATAACAATGGATTCAAGAAGTATAGCCAAAATCGAGTTAGAATATCTTACCCTGATGATTTCGTTGAAAAAATCTCAAAATATCGCCACAAACTGAGCTCTCTAGGTCCAAAAATGAAAATGAGATCAAACCTTCTAACTTAGCCTTTTTCGGCCTTGTGAATTCGCATCTGTGAACCCACATCAGCATCTATGGCTCCATAGCTGTAGAATTTCCATCACAGGTGCAGTTCTCACTAAGGTCCTGAGATTCCGCTTCTGTGGACCACTTGCTTGCACATGCAAACCAGCTTCTGCGGTGAAACCGACCGCACCTGCGGTCCTGCCCACGGCCTTTCCCAAATTCCGCTTCTGTGGAAGAGAAGTCCGTGCACCTGCACCCAGGTTTCCACACCTGCGATCCCAGACTTCGTCTACCCCTTTCCGCTTCTATGCTTCACGACTCGCACAAGTGAGTCCGCACATTCGACCATTCCCACCGCAGGTGCGATGACACCAGAATGGCTAATGTTTCAGCAAACTGATCAAGTCCAAAATTGTTCCGAATTCAATCCGAATCACATCCGGGGCCCCGTCCAAATACACCAACAAGTTTCAAAACATATAACGGACGTACTCGCGGCCAAAAATCACATAAAACAACATCGATTCAACAAATCTCAATCCAATTCAAGCCTATTGAAATTATGAACTTTCGACTTCCAAAACTAACGCCGAATCATACCAAATCAACTCCAATTAACCTCAGATTTTGTACACAAGTCATAATTGACATGACAGACCTATTCCAACTTGTGGAATCGAAAACTCACCCCGATATCAATAAAGTCAACTCCGGGTCAAACTTCTCAACCATCCAAACCTTCAACTTTCTAACTTTCGCTAATACAAGCCGAAACGACCTACGAACCTCCAAATCAACATCCGAATACGCTCATAAGTCCAAAATTACCATACGGAGCTATTGAAATATGCAAACCTCCATTCCGGAGTCATCTATATAAAAGTCAAACTACGGTCAACTCTATCAACTTAAACCTTTGACTTACGGACTATGTGTCGATGTCACTCTGAACTCACCCGAAACCAAAACCAAACACCCCCGGCAAGTCAAATAACCATGATACAACATATATGAGGAATAAATAGGGGATCGAGGCTAAAAATACTCAAAATGCCTGGCCGGATCGTTACATCTTCCCCCTCTTAAAATAAATGTTGGTGCTCGAACGAGTATAGAGACATACCTGAAGTGGTGAAAAGACGAGGATAACGGCTACGCATATCACGCTCAATCTCCCAAGTCTCCTCCTTGGCTGGTTGACCCCTCCACTAAACCTTCACTGACGCAATGCTCTTTGACCTCAACTTTCGGACCCGTCTGCACAAAATGGCCACCAGCTCCTCCAGACAAGACATATCCTTGTCCAACTGGACCGAGCTGAAATCCAACAGATAAGACGGATCACCGTGGTACTTCTGGAGCATAGAAACATGGTATACTAGATTAACCACAGCTGGACTAGGTAATAATGCAAGCTTGTAGGCCAGCGCACCAATCATTTCAAGAATCTCAAAAGGTCCGATATACCATCCTTGTTGTCTAGAACTCTTGAACTTCCCTTCAAAACTGAACTACAATCTTGTACATGTGACCTCCATCCTACACGTCGCACCATATCTATCATGCCATCATATGAAAACACAAAAATCTCATTATCAACTCTCAATCACAAGCAGGATACACACCTATCCACCGGGAACCACCCACTTTCCCCATCCATGAGAAAATCATAATGTAGAACAAACTCCCCATGCATGTAGAGAAAATCCATCCCAAGCCGTGATCGACATCATCGAGAACTCTTCGAAACCCATTTGCACAAAATCAAGCCATCAAAATTGAATCCCTCTAACTCAACCAAGTCACGCAGATCGCTCAACCCAAGAGTATTTCCACAACACACCCACAAAGCTTCTCCACATCAAAAGAACCAAGAGAATCGATCATTCTTATTACTATGTTGATCCAACCCACTACCAAACTATCTTCTTTATTCGAGTTCCTCCCGACTTGCCTTCAGGTTAACACTTCTCCTAGCTAATACACTACGATCTTTAACCTAAAGTTCACCCCAAGACAACCTAGCATGAAACCACGTCGTCTTCCCATAACCCACCATATTTCCTCTTAAGCACCCAAAAGTACCGCAACCGAGATACCCACTCTGAAGAGCACATCTGTGAATCTAAAAAATGTTTCCACCCCTCTGATACTAAAATGTAAAATCTATACTGATATATAAATACCGTAAGTCCCAACACGATCCAATGCAAATCTCAGATCTCGGCCATATACAAATTCAAAAAATCCTCAACTACTACGTATGAACCTTAAATTCATTAGAACCTTCTCTAGAGTCATCCACTCGGATTTAATCTACAATCTACTCCCAATACGAGCCGAACAACTTGTGCTCCATTAGAATAGAAACACCTCAAGAAGTAACCCACATCTCTAAGCAACCAAGTGAATCCTTACTCCATGCACACTACCTCCACTACGAATAACAAACCCAAAACATTCCAAGATTATGATATATCCATAAAGTGTAATACATCATGCATCTAGAAATTTCCTTACCCGAGTCATCCTCGAACTCAACCTCTTCAAGTCATAATCAATCCACAGGTATGCCTCAGACCAAAACTAATATAACACATAACCATGCAATTTGATTGTCGATAGTTGACTCCCCCACTTGGCTCGAAGCCATAGAACACAACATCTGATAACCCACAATATCCTTACTCCACATTTCCCATGATCCCACACTATACTTCAACTAAATCCTTCATGAATTCATGTAGACCTAATCATAAGATACTTCAAATCATCTTCTAAACGCGTATCCATCCTTATGACAGTCATACGAACTTTCTCAAGAGATCTAAACTCAAATTACAATACATATAACCCACTGGTAGAAAGAAAACTCTCCATAGAAGCATCATAAAGATCACACATCCGTAGACCACCCCACATGTGATAACCCACCTGCTTAGCCTCAAACTGGCATCTCTCGATAGCCCTATCATGGTCACAACCACTATGCAATCGTTAAATCCTCCAAAGTCTGAAATCGTCAACAAGACATAAGAATCTACTTTATTCCACAAATGTATAAATGAAAGATCCCTCAACACACTCGAAACTCGAGTCTATATAGAACATTAAGACAAAAAGAAAGCATCCATAATCCTTTTTCATCCCAACCAGACTCTTCTCGTCACATCCAAACATAGTTCTTAGTCGCATAATACTCATCATATATCTATCGAACAATTCGTTGTGCCATCAATCCCACTCCTAGGGACACTACCATATATATGAATCTAAAAGCGCATACTCACAAATATGAACCCACCGAGCCCAAACTACGATCTAAACATGGCCTCAAGTCCTCAGACTGACCTATCTCCACAACACAAAGAACACATATCGCACCTTATCCATGATGTCACAAGCCGTCAATACATAACGGATACCAAGTACTCAACACAACATACGAGTGGATGGAAGGGAATCAAAGAGATACACTTCAAGCTTAATCAATGTCACACAATAAGTAAAGAAAGATAGGAAGTTGTTCCTAGATTTCCTGTAGCCTCTTGAAGATAGGTATGAACGTCATCATATCGATCCGTAAAACTCTACTAGGCACTTGCTCATGACTCGTAGAACCTATGAGCCTAGGCCTCTGATACCAACTTATCACGACCCCAAATCCACCCAGTCATGATGGCACCTAACCCAACCCACTAGGTAATCAAATAATGACCAACACAACTCAATTGACAATAATAAGAATCAATAAGTGAAATAATTAAATTTCTATAAAATAACCCAAGAATTGATAGTACAAGTCATGAGCCACTAAGACTTAGATTTACAGAGCAGGTATGAAAATAAATACAATATATGTTTGGAATTGATACAAGTAGAATTAGAATATAAAAAACTAGTAGTAGTTATATCCGAAAGGCATGTACATCTTCAATGCATGCTCCCGTCCTCCACAACATCTCGACTCCAAAATTTGCACTCTAGGTGCAGAAGTGTAGTATGAATATAACCGACCCCATGTACTTAGCATGTATCATAACTAGCCTCAGCGAGGTAATAGGATCAAGAATTATAAATGATACTCGCGAATCACCTGTACAAGTTCATAAACTCAAACAAGCATAGAACAGAAATATGATCATATCATGAAATCACAGATAAAACCGCATTGGTGCTCACAATTGTCATAACATATTCGGCTTAGTCAACAATCCAACATATAAGGAAGATATGCGAATAGATCAGGTAAACAACTAAGGAAATTTTAAGTAAAGATGAAATGCAATATCCAAATATCAATCTGTTGTGGTGCGCAACTCGATCCAAATAGAAATCACATCACGGCTCTAAGGCCCACATCAGAATCTCAGTAATCGAACTAAACCAAACCAATGAACTGCTCTCCCAGAGCCCATATCAACCAAAAACCCGTCGGTTTCTCACAATCCGCGTGTACAGTATCATGAAGAAATATGAGAGGGTGACCATAAGGGGATAGATCCATATCCATACGCAACAAAACAACTCACGTGCTATCATAATTCACCCGGCGTGGTCATAAATAAAATATCACAATACGCCCGGCGTGGTCACATGCTCAACATCACAATCTGCTCGACGTGGTCACATGCACAATATCATAATTCGCCCGGCATGTAAGAGGCACAATATCACACAGAAAGCAAATACACAAGAATACATGAACAATGATCGATGAACATTAAATTTCCTACTTCTAAACTGACATAAGTGACATGCTAAGATGTATATATGTGCAAAGTGTGATATCATAGCTCACATCACATAAATAATCACAAAAATAGAAATTATCAGGTTCAATAAAGAGATTAGCCTCTATGTAACCTCAAACATGGCTCAAATAGCTCACAACAAGGGTACAAAAATAGAAGCATCACAAAATGACACTTAGAAACATTCAAGGCATATCATAGCCTAAGCACTACCCTGAGCATGAATAATATCCCAGTGTAAGCACATGAGCTCAACCCCACATATGTGCACCACCCATAGCACTTAGCTATCATAAATAACTTAGGCAACTAGTGACTCAACAAAATTTAGGTAAGATACTTACCTCAAGCGAGCCAAATCAACACTCTAGAAGTGCCATCCCGCATGAATCGACCTCCGGACGACTTGAAACTAGCCAAAAGAAACTCAAAAATATCCAATTATGCCATAGAAATCAAACCCAAATGATAAAGGTCAAATCTATGATCAAATATTCATAGTCAACCTAAAAGTAAACTCGGCCCGCATCCTGAACCCGACAAAACTCATAAATTCCAACAACCCATTCGAATACAAGTCTAACTATACTAGTTTCACTCATATCTGACTCTGAATCGATGTTCAATACCCAAATATTCACTTAAAAAAAGTTTAGACAAAATCCCCAATTTCTCTATTAGATTCATCACCCAAATGCCAAAATCAAATATGGAATGATGTAAAATAATCAAATACGAGTAAAAAATACTTACCCCAATCCAAATTGTGAAAATTATCTCCAGAAATCACCCAAATCCGAGCACAAAATCTCAAAATGTGATAAAATAACTCAATCCTCGAAATATAAAGCTTTTGCCTAGCACTTTCGCATATGGTCCAAAAGCCGCTTATACGACGTCGCATCTGCGACAAAAAACTCTGCTTCTGTGGATAATAGTGAAGCCCTGACCTGTTGCATCTGCAAAAAATCTTCCTCTTCTACGACATCGTAGGTGCGAGGCACATCCCGCTTCTACGCTTTAGCCCATATCCTGTTTCTCGCTTCTGCGTCCAATCTATCGCTTCTGCGATCACGCAGATGCAACCAACACTCCACATCTGCGAACATCCCAACCTACGGATTTCTTCTATTCTACGACCAAGATCTCACATCTGCGACTAACCCTCCGCAGATGTGGAAACACCAGAACCTTTAATTCTTCAGCAAAGCAACATAGCCCAAAATAAATCCAAAATGAATTCGAAACACACCCGAGGCCCCAGGAACCCTGTCCAAACATACTAACCAATACCCAAAATATAACACGGACCTACTCGAGGCCTCAAATCACACATAACAATTTCAAAATGGTGAATTGCACCTCAATTCATGCTTTATGAACTATGACAACGAACCTATTACAACTCCTGGAATAACAATCTGAATGTGATATCATCAAAGTCAACTCCCGGTCAAATCAATGAACTTTTCAAATCTTGTAATTGTTAATTTTTGCAAATTAGGGACAAAACCTTCTAGAAATATCCAAATGCAAATACGAGCATACATGCAAGTCCCAAATCACCATCAAGACCTAACAGTGCCATCAAAACTCTGATCCGAGGTCAAATACACAAAAGTCAAACTTGGTAAACTCTTTCAATTTAAGGCCTCCTAGTTGAAAATCATTTTTCCAAATCAATCTCGAACTCCCACTCGTAAACCAATACAGACAATACATATGAGTCATAGCACACCGTATGGAGATACTCATAACCTCAAACTGCCGAATTGAATGCAAATGCTCAATATGACCGGTCGGGTCATTACATACAACTAATATAATAAAAGTAAAACTGAAAAGAAATAATTCTTATTGGATGACTCTTGATAGGATGATGAGCCGAATAGAGCTTGAAGAGCCTAACTATTGCTAACTTGGGAGCAAGATTCTTATATAGAAAAAAATTAGATGATTACAATAGTAGTAAAATGCCTGTATTTATAGAACTAGATCTAGGTAACCATTCTCCTTGAATTATAGGTCTATTATGAGCATTTACTCAATCCATCCAATACTTTTGGAAGACTTGTAACAACAGAGTAAATGTTGGAATTCCGTAACTGATTAGTTAATTCCGTAAATGACGAGTCAATCCCATAACTGTTAAGTCAATCCTGTACCTATTAAGTCAATCCCGTATCTGTTGAGTCAATCTCATTTCCGTCGAGTCAATTTCGTAATTGATTTCCTTGTTATGCCCTTTACAATAATTTATTGTATTTATTGTACAATACATAATTGATTTGTAAGTGATAGCGTAATGATGGTAAATTCCATGTAATTTGGGATTAATTGATTCTTTCCTCATTTGTAATTATGAGCTATTCTCCCATACCTAATCGGGGGCTATTTTATGATGATCAGTTCCGAGACTAATAGGTACGGTACGAGTATGTCCGGCCCTGAGGGTGTTTCACACATCCTCTTTACAAGTCATTATTCACTTTTCTCAAAACTTTGCTGACACGTGACGCCATTTAATAGACCCACGTGGCGAGTCTACTTTTCACTAATACAATTCTAATCCTCCTTAATCAAGGATTGCTCTATATAAATACATATATATTTTCATTAATAAAGTGTAGCTTTTGGGTTATAATACAATTATTTCATGGTATCAGAGCGTACTTTTTAACGGCTTTGCGATTTACTCATTTCACCAAAACCTATGGGAAACAATGAAAAGTCCTCTATTCACTCGTTGTCAGTCTCTGCTTCAATTTTGGTGCAAAACTGATGACTATAGATACGGTTTTCGTTCATACCACTGTTGCCGATCATTTAGTCGTCGGGCTCTTTACCAACATCAAATACGCTAAGCTTTTCACTGGCTGTACCACCGATAAATCACATGTTGGGGCCCTTCAATAACTAGACTATTCCTTCTCTTCCTTCATTGCATCCCCCGTTTGACACTTCCCTGCCTAATTTATTTTTAATCAAATAATAAACCCAACTCCTTCAACCATCATCTCCTCTCAACCAAATACATATTTCTCTACTCAATCCTCTCTAATTAATATAACCTCTATTAAACTTACCTCGTCTAACTATCCGACTTGGTATTCCTAATGGCGCTCTATTCTTAATGGGTACAGATTCACATATTTTGTGACTATTCAGCCATCAACACAACAAATTTGATCTGACTACTGGTATCATCAAGATCAATTACTAAGAAGTGCCATTATTGCTACCGTTTCTACAAAAGTTCCTCCACTTGTGAATACTGCATAAATCTCGTATGATGTTTGGACCACCTTGCATACTATGTATTCATGTCCCTTTGAAATTCAGATTCTTGGTCTAAATGAATCCTTATCTCGGGCGACTATGGGATTATAGTCCATGTCTTCTTACCTTCAATATGTTAAACAACTTGTCACGCCTCTTAATTCTACTAGTGCCAATTTGACTATGGATGATGTTACTTTACATTTTTTGCAGGACCTTCCTTCTGAGTACACGGGTATTTCGGATTCAATTCGTACAAGGGATACACCCTTTTAATTTGATGAGTTATATGAGCAATTATGCGATTTTGAACAATATCTTCAATGTGACAATAGTTTTCCTGCTACACTTGTTACTGTTAATGTTGTTAAACAACATTATCCCAATTTCAGGAGCAATCAAAATGCCAAGTCGTCCAGCAATACCGACCCTCAACAAAGATACAACTCTAAGCCCTAAGTAATTTATCCGTATTATGACAAACTAGGTCTTGCTGTCAAACAATGTAAAAAGCTGAAGAATTCTTTTCCTTTGCTTTCTTCCTTTGGCACACATTGCTTCCTCAAATTCTAGTGCAACTAGTACTCCTAAACTAGTAGCCAATGGTACAAATACAACTTCTTTGGGAGATTCAAACTGGTTGCTCTGGTGCTTTCTATCATATCACAAATGATCTACATAATCTATCTCTTTAATTAGATTATGCTGGTGATGATGTTATGATTGGAAATGGTAAAAATCTAAAAGTCCCACATTCTGGTTCTTTTTGTTTACCAACGATTACTCGCCCCTTCCATATTTCTAATGTTCTTTGTGTTCCACAAAAGAAAAAGAATTTACTTTCTGTTTATCAGTTATGTAAATCAAATAATGTTTCTTATGTTGTGAAGGATTATCTGACTGGGGAGCATCTTGTATGGGGAAAGCCTAAAGATGGACTTTATCCATGGCCATCAACTACATCCTCACCTTGGGCCTCTCATACTCAACTAGTTTGTACTGCAGCATGGCACAATCGTCTTGGTCATCCAGTTTCTCTTGCCTTGCGTCACATTTTAGGCTCTTTGAATATTTCTAGTTCTATTTTATCCAAAAACAATTTGCAATACTTGTAAGTGCAATAAAATGCAGAAACTTCTTTTTGGAGTTTCTTCAATAAAATCGTCTTCTCCATTACAATATGTCTATTTTGATGTTTGGGGCTTGCACTAGTTTTTTCAATTGATGGTTTTCAATATTACCTTTTATTTGTTGATCATTTTACTAAGTATATGTAATAACTTGGTTGGCATTTTGTGTAGTTGAGCCTCCATTCTCTATTTGATGCTTTCCGTATGCTTATTTGTGGTTATGTGACTTGCGGGGATGGTTGGTTTGATTTCGAGAAAGTTTTGGATTAAAATCAAACACTTAGTTTCAAGGTTAGAAGCTTAAGTTATAAAAGATTACTAGAGTTTGAATTTTGTTTAAATGACCGCGGAATGGTTTTTGATGGTTCCAATAGGTTCGTGTGGTGATTTTGAACATAAATGTTATCTGGATTTGGATTTGGAGGTCCCTAGGTTGATTTGGTTCTATTTGGCAAAATTTAGAAATTTGAAAGTTTAGAAGTTCATAGGTTTGACCAATATTTGACTTTGTGGTTATCGATGTCGGGGCTTCAGAGCCTTGGAATAGGTTTGTACGACAGTTTATGACTTGTGTATAAAGTTTGGATTCATTCCGAGTTCTTTAGATGTGTTCGGTGTTACTTTGGAATTCGAAAATTTGTATTAATTCATTAGGCTTGAATTGAGGTACGATTCATAGTTTTGATGTTATGTTTTGTGATTTGGGGCCTCGAGTAGGTTTGAGTTGTATTTTAGGTATTGTTGGTATAATTGAACAAGGTTGGAAGTGCTTGGGCGTGCATCGAATGTGTTTAAGACCATTTCTCTCATATTTGGAGTTGCTGATTTTCTGGTGCTGGTGCCGTCATCGCAAACTCGAAAGGAGTCACACGATTGCGAAGTGTGTTTTCGTGGCTAGCATTTTTCTTCATCACGTTTCCGTATAGGAGGTCGCGATCGCGGGCTGTTGGGGAGCTAAAGCTTCGTGTTACCAATTGGGGGCCGCAATCTCATTTTTTTGTGTCAGGCTGGGGGAAGGCAGGTGGTTTAACCTTCGTGTTTGCGGAAGAGGACTGCGTTTTTGTAAGCCTAGGTACTGGTGAAGCGCGATCAAAGGCCAGGGTCCGCATTCGCGTAGGGTTTTCTGGTGATAGCTATTGATTTGTACTTTGTGATCGCGAAGGGTATTGATAGGTAGATATTTTAAGTTCTTATTTTTGGATTTTGAGCTCATTTTATCAGATTTGTAGATTGTGAGATCGGATTGAGGCAATACTTTAGCTAGTTTTTACTAATTGAGTTGGGGTAAGTGTTCTTGACTCAGATTTGATTATTATTCATGATTCCATCCTTGAATTTGATATTTGATTGGTGAATCTAAGTGAGAAAAATTAGGGGCTTTGGCAAAACTATTCTAAAATGAAAAAATAAGGATTTGAACCCCGATTCAGAGTTGAATTTGGATGAAACTTGTATGGTGGGACTCGTATTCAAATGGGTTTTTGGGATTTGTAACTTTTGTAAGGTTCTTGGGGGCGCGCCCAGGTTAACATTTTGGTTGACATTTTGATTATTTATAATAGCCGAGTTTGATATTATTGAGTTGTTTTTGGTCAGATTTGACCCGTTTGGAGGTTAATTCAAGAGGCAAGGGCTTTTTAGAGTATTGATTTGGATTGTTTGAGGCACGTATCTTGCCTAATTTTGTGTCGGGGAATACCCCTTAGAATTTGGCCTTAATTGCCTATTTGTGTTATGTTAGAAGCTACGTGTATACGAGGTGACGAGTGTTTACAGGGGTGCTATGTGTGGCTTTTGACCGGATTTAACCATAGGATATTAATATGCCTTAATTTGAGGATGTATCGTATATGATACATGCTTAATCACTTGGAGCTTTGGGAACATGATCATTACACTTGATTTAGCTAAGTAATGATTTATTTGCTAAATACCCATCCACATTTTACTATTTTCATGTCCTTGTGCACCTTGTGGATAAATTATGAACTCATATCCTTGATAAAACTTTTGGAATAATTATTTTGTGATTATTGTGGCACATGTTGACATGTTGAGCGGATTGTTTGGATGTTGGCATGAGGGTTTTGCCGTGCGAATTTGTTTGTGATTTTGTCGGGGTGGAGCGATACGAGTGGCTATTGTGATTTTGTCAGGGCGGAGTGATACATGTAGTTATTGTGATTTTATCAGGTGGAGCGATACGGGTGGCTATTGTAATTTTGTCAGGACGGAGCGATACGAGTGGCTATTGTGATTTTGTCAGGGCGAAGCGATACGCATGGCTAGTGTGATTAAGTTAGGATGGAGTGATAAGGGTGGATATTGTTATTGTGTTAAAAATATGGGCACGAGGTGATGTGTGCGTTTCTATTTGATGACTTGTTGAAGTTGAGTCTTTACTTGCATTGAATTATTATCACTTGCTCTGATAAGATTATTGCTATTTTTTTTCTAGGATACTTTATGTTCCCAGTCGTTCATGTATTGCACATGTTATTTGACTAGTGAGTATCACATGACTTAAACCTCGTCACTACTTCACCAAAGTTAGTCTTGATACTTACTGGGTAACGACCGTGGTGTACTCATACTACACTTCTGCACATTTGTGTGCAGATCCAGGTATTGGAGGTAGTGGACCTAGGTAGTGAGAGCTTACATTGACCGCGAGAATTCAAGACAGAGCTGCATTAGCTGTCGCAATCCCTTGGAGTCTTATCCTTACCTTGATATTGTCATTTTTTATATTTGAATAGTACTGTATTTTGAGATATTCTTATATATGCAGTTAGAGCTTGTGACTCTATAATATTTAGTTTTGGGGAGATATTTTTAATATTGCCACTTTGGCTTGTATTGACTATATTTCTGCATTTATATTGAACTCTGTCATATTATATCATGTTCTGTTTATTTAAATATTGTTAGGTGATCGACTTACCTAGTTTTAGAGACTAGGTGCCATCACGACCCATATAGTGCTATTTAGGTCGTGACAGGTTGGTATGAGAGCTCTAGGTTTAGAAGTTCTTCAAGTCACGAGCAAGTTTAGTAAACTCTTGCGGATTGGTACAGAGACATCTGTACATATATTCGAGAGGCTACTGAACTGTTAGGAAACATCATCTTCATTCATTCTTTATAGTGTCGACTTGTTATTCCGAAGTTTAAACCTTTGCTCTTCTATTCTCTCACAGTTGGTGAGGACATACGCTACCAGATCAGTCAAGCAGACACCAGCGCCCCCTTCTAGAGCCGCGAGAGGCCGAGGCCGAAGTAGAGGCCGATAAGGGGCACATGCTACAACTAGAGCACTTATTAGAGCGGCATCTGCGGAGTCTCTAATAGCTCTAATTGAGGATCAGGAGCCTAGGCACGTTGAACGTGCACCTGAGCAGTCTATTGCTACGTCGAGGCTCCAAGAGACCTTGGCACACTTCATAAGTATGTTCGAGAGTTAGGCCTAGGCAGGGTTGATTTTGGTTGCACCCGCTACTTTACAGACTGGGGAAGGAGCTTAAAATCCCGCCGCCCATACACGATAGTAGTTGGCTCATGCTTACCAGACACCAAGTATTGTTCTTGTGTAGCCAATACTTGTTGTTCAGCCCAAGGTAGGTCCAGTTGCAACGGTAGATGGGCAAAGGACTTTGGAGAGGTTTTCAGAGTTTTTTCCTCCCCAGTTCAGTGGAAGGGCATCTGAGAATGCACAGGATTTCATGGATCAGTATCACCGCATTCTTCGTACTATGGGTTTGGTGGAGTAGAGAGAGGTTGACCTTGCTACTTTTTAGTTAATAGGGTTGGCGTAAAAATGGTGGAATACTTATGAGGTGACCAGACCAACTAGCGCAACACCACTTACATGGTCCCTCTTCTCTGACCTTTTCTCTAGGGATTTTATCCCACATACCCGTAGGTACGAGTTGCGTAATAAGTTTGACCAGTTTCGCCAGGGAAGTATCACTATGTTTGAGTATGCTACGAGGTTTATAGAGTTATCTCATCATGCACCTTCCTTGGTTTCCAGTGATAGAGAAAGAGTCCGTAGGTTTATTGAGGGACTCGTCTATAGCATCATATTTTGGATGGCATGGCACTTGGAGACTTAGACTGCATTCCATTAGGTTGTGGAGATTGCTAGGAGGTTAGAGCGTATCCATGGGCAGGAAATTAGGGGTAGGGTGTCTTAGAAGCCTTAAGGTTCTGGAAGATGTAGTGGTTTCTACTCTTCGATTCCAACCCATCATGGTAGAAGCTTTTTTAGTCGGTCAGTTCAGTCTGCACTTCAGGTTNATCATATTTTGGATGGCATGGCACTTGGAGACTTAGACTGCATTCCATTAGGTTGTGGAGATTGCTAGGAGGTTAGAGCGTATCCATGGGCAGGAAATTAGGGGTAGGGTGTCTTAGAAGCCTTAAGGTTCTGGAAGATGTAGTGGTTTCTACTCTTCGATTCCAACCCATCATGGTAGAAGCTTTTTTAGTCGGTCAGTTCAGTCTGCACTTCAGG
>AWOL01S0222094.1:10334-25706 GCA_000715115.1 Nicotiana otophora
GAGGTCTGTAGTGGAATTAGGATTGAAATGGCGAAAGATGAATTTTTGGGAAGTTTGACCGGGGAGTTGACTTTTTGATATCGGGGCCGGAATCTGATTCTGGCAATTGGAATAGCTTCGTTATGTCAATTATGACTTGTGTGCAAAATTTGAAGTCATTTCGGATTGATTTGATGTGTTTTGGCACAAGATATAGAATTTAACATTTCAAAGTTCATTAGGCTTGAATTGGGGTATGATTCATGGTTTTGGAGTTGTTTGAGATGATTTGAGGTCCGACTAAGTTCGTATGATGTTTTGAGACTTGATAGTATGTTTGGTGGAGGTCCCGGGGGGCTCGGGTGAGTTCCGGGATAGTTTCAGATCATTTTTCCTTGTTTTGCAACTGCTGGAACTGATATCTGGTATTGTTCTTCGTGAACGTGAAGGGTCTCATGTGTTCGCGAAGAAGTATTTTAGACGGCTAGGAGTTTCCCATCACGAATGCGATGAAGAAGACGTGAACGCGAAGAAGGGAGCTGAGGAAAGCCTACGCGAACGCGAGTGGGCAGACACAAACGCGAAGCGGAAGGAGAGTTGGGGGCCTGCCTGGCGTTAAGCTTTCGCGAACGCAACTCGTGTCTCGCGAACGCGAAGGGCGGAGGTTGGAAGGCATCGTTATGTGGATATCGCGAACGCGAAGAAGGAATCTTGGCAGCACATTTTTGTGCTTCGCGAACGCGAAGCTATAGTCGTGAACGCAATGAAGGAACTTCTGGGCAGAATTAAAAGTTCCAAAACGGGGGTTTTGAGTTCATAACACAAAATCAAATTGGGAGCTCAGTAGAAGGCGATTTGTGGAGAGATTCTTGCGTAGGTGTTTGGGATTTGAGCTGTCCGGAGGTCAATTCAAGCAAGAAGGCTATTTTAGAATATCGGCCTAACTTCAAAAAGGTAAGTGTCTTGCCTAACCTCGAGTGGGGGAATTACCCCTTAGGCATCGAGTCTTGTGTGACATTTGTGAAATGTGAAAAGCCGTGTACGCGAGGTGACAAGTACGTACTCGGGCTTATATGTGCTAAACTTATTGAGTTAAAGTCTTGGGCATATTGTGTAGTAAATTAGATAATTCTTGGTATATATTTAATCATCTGTTTGCCATGCCTCAAATCACATTTATTGAATTTGTTTTTTTATATGACAATTTGATGTAATTATTACTTGTATACTTATGTGAATTCTGTGAGTTTGATGGTTGATATTTCTTGGAATTTAATTTTCATTATGATTTTTCCCTAAGCAAATAATTAATTAAGCAAGCTTAAGAAGATGTGCTAATATAATCATCTAAATTTGGATTAATGAAGGCTTTTCTTTATGCTAAATAATTTCTATCTATGTTGGTTATTTTTGTGGTGTTATACACATTGTGTGGAGCCTTCAGTTATTTGTTGTGAAATTAATTGATTTGGTTGTATCTTTGGAATTTGGTTGTGGTCATTGGGCAAATTGTGATATCAATTGATTTTGTTATGTTGCCGTGATAATGTTTTGTATAAATTGTTGTGTTGTGTGAGTTGTTGAGTTGAGGATATAAGGGTGGAATTCCACTGTTGATATTATGTGGGTATAAGGGTGGCATTTCACTGTCATTGTATTGGTTGGAATATTGTCTGGGTGGAGCGATAAGGGTGGCTATAGGAGAGATAAGGGTGGCAATAAGAGCGATAAGGGTTGCTATTGTTATTGTCAGGGCGGAGGGATAAGGGTGACTATTATAGGAGTGATAAAGGTGGCTATAGGAGAGATAAGGGTGACTATTGTCAGGGATGATATGTGATGATTTGGAGTGGTTGAATTGGTAATTTTATGTGATGTTGTGATTTTTCTTGTGTATATTTTTATACCTTGTGAAATTTGTCTTGTTATTGGTAAATTGATAATAGTCTGATTTATGTTGAAATTGGGAGCATGTGGCTATTTTCAGGCGGATCATGAAATGAAATATGGGCACGAGGTGCCGTGAGTAAATATTGATGATATTGGTACGTGAATTGTCCGTGCAGTTAAGATATGAAAGGTGAGCACGAAGTGCCAGGGAAAATATGATAGTTTTATTATTGGCATGTGAACTGTCCGTGCAGATATGATATGAAAAATAGGCACGAGGTGCCGGGAAAATATGATGATTTAATTATGAGCATGAATTGCCATAAAAAATATGAAAAAGGTTGAGACCCGTATTTTTATGATTATAAAATGAGGTGTCACATGGTGAGTTTTAATGAAAAGAAATATATTCAAAATAATTATTTGGAAGGATTTTTATTTAAAAAGTAGTATTTGAAGGAATTGTATTTGAAAGATATTTATTTGAGGAAATTATATTTGAAAAAGATTTATTAAAAGAATTATATTTGAAAGATATTTATTTGAGGAAATTATATTTGAAAGAGAGTTATTTGGAAGAATTATATGTGAAAGATATTTAATTGAAGAACTTGATTTACTTGGGTGTACTTGTATTTATTATTTGTTAAGCAATATTAATTGTGTTCTTGTTGCCCTGCCGGGCATATCATTGGTTGATTTGTGTTGCTCTTATTGTTATTTGATTCCTATTATTTTTTATACTATATTGCACAGGTTATTAGACTAGTGAGTGTCTTGACTGTACCTCGTTTCTACTCCACTGAGGTTAGTCTTGATATTTACTAGGTACCGATCGTGTTGTACTCATACTACACTTCTGCACATTTTTATGCAGAGCCAGGTATTGAAAATATCGGACTCGGACAAAGTTAGAGTGGGATCGCAAGGATTCAAGGTAGAGCTGCTTGGTCGCCGCAGTTCCTTAGAGTCTTTCCATTTTATTGTATTGTTATTTATTTTTCAAACAGTATTGAGTATTCGTTCCTTAAGATCATTTCATGTATTCAGTTAGAGTTTGTGACTCAGTATTACCAGTCTTGGGAGGTTGATATATTCATATTTGTTCCGCTGTTGGTTTATTTATAAAAATAAATGTAATGGAAATTGGCGTACTTAGTTTTAGAGACTAAGTGCCATCACAACGCCTGTGGTAGGATTTTGGGTCGTGACACTTTATTGGTTTAGACATTGTTTGACTAGTTTTGGAGCGACGGGCATCGATTTGAGGTGTTAGAGGGCTTTGGAGCCGGTTATGGAATTTCGGAGCGAGGTAAGTCTCATGTCTAACTCTGTGAGGGGGAAACTACCCCTAGGTGATATATTTAATGTGTGCAACTTGTTGCGGGGACTATGTACGCACGAGGTAACGAAAGTCCATACGTAGTTAGATTCATGTTATTGTCAGGGTAGACTTAGGTTCACATCATGCTATAGTTGTTCTATTTGAGCAGTCTCTCGCCTATTTAATTCCTCGGTTTTACATTACTACTTGAGACTAGAATTGCTTTTGTAGAGACTTCACGAGTTCATGATTAGTCACCGAATAATGTTACTCCTCTTACGGCATGTTTCTGGGATATATATATGTTTCATTGAAAGGTTTTTTGATAAAGAAATTACAAATCACACGTTTATTCATGAGTGGGGTTAAGGACCCGTCAAAGCCTCTTATTCTAATGGAATCGGGCCGTTCGCCTCGGCAGGATTATGTATTTCACTTCTTATGGGATCGGGTTGTTCGCCTCGGTAGGACTTATGTACCACACTCTCATGGGAGCGGGTCGTTTGCCTCGGCAGTTTAATAGATGCATCTATGGTTCGTGCCCTTCGACCCTCGGCAGTGCACCGTTTAAGTTCTTATGTTGAATCAGGCCGTACGCCTTGGCATTTCTATAAAAATATCCTCATGGAATCGTACGTAATATTTGGCAAGAAGCCAAAGTATCTATGAGTTTTTCCCTGATTTGAATTATAACAACCTATTTGGTGAGGTCCATTATATATATATATATATGCCCCGGTTGAGGAGGAATTCGCTAATTAAGAGCTTAAGTTTATTGTAAGAAGGATAATTGTACCACATGTTTACACTTTTTTATTTCATTTATTTACTCTGTCTCGTATTTCTTCACCTCCTTATTGTACCAGATATTATTGGACAACTATTGAGTGTTGATGTCGACCCCTCGTCACTACTCCTCCGGGGTTAGGCTAGATACTTATTGGGTACACGTGGATTTACGTACTTATACTACACTTGTTGTACATTTTTGTGCAGGTATCTTTATGTCTGGTGGTCCTTTGGGCACGGAGGCACGGATGATGTGGGGGACTTGCCGCGAGCTACATTTCAGGTTACGATTTGCAGCCAGCAGAGTCTCCTCCAGAGTTATTTGTATTTTTTTTCCTGTCCTATTTATATTCCGGACAGATGTTGTATTTTATTTTACTTCCTAGTTGATGCTCATGCACTCGTGACACCGGGTTTTGGGGATGCTTTTGATGTGTTCTATATTATGTCACGACCCAATTTCTCCCTCCGTGAACTGTCGTAACGGCACCTAGTCTCTACGACTAGGTAAGCCTAATTATTGAGGAAATAAAATGAAACCACAAAGATAACAGCTAACAGATATAGTTAATAAGGAGAAACGGTGCCACTCGGCATACACAATATTCACTTTTTCCCAAAACTTGGAATGTCACAAGTCACAAGCTTCTAAGAGTTTCTATCTGCTCTATACATTTATGTCTGAAGAAAACAAGGTGGAAATTAACACACGGGAATAGAAGGGGACTCTGACGTCTGCGGACGTGGGCAGATGTACCTTGAAGTCTCTTGAAGCGGCAACCATGCAACTAGACTCTAGGCTGGTAGCTAGCACCTGGATCTGCACACAGAAAACATGTGCAGGAAAGGGCATGAGTACACCACAACGGTACCCAGTAAGTGCCAAGCCTAATCTCGGTCGAGTAGTGACGAGATCAGGTCAGGGCCATACTGGTATAAATATAGTGAAATAAGACAGAATGAAATATAGCACTAATAATAGATACGGAAATCTAACAGTGATAGAGTAAATGAAAGAAAACAGCTCAGAACACAGTGATAACAGCAGGGGGATCTCCCAGGATACCGTCCCATAGTCCCTAACGTAAACGTGCGTAGAATCTCCCGGAATACCGTTCCATAGTTCCAAAGTAAATATGTAGTACAATCAACAGGAATAACAGTTACAACAGGAGAACCTACAGATTAGACTAAGTGCAAGTCAAGGAAGGCAGCAAATTTCACTAAACATGCTGCACAGAGTTCCAATAGGCAGCTAAAACATGTAGGCATGCTTTCCTAATCTAAACAGGATAGTTACATATGCTAGTGTAGTTCAAACAAGGACAAAACAGGTTATAACTTAGGGAAAATGGAGTTTCACAACAAATAGCATGTGTACGTACTCGTCACCTCACGTACACGACGCTCACATATCAAACAGTACCAAATCCTAAGGGGCGTTCCCCCACACAAGGTTAGGCAAGCCACTTACATCGAACCAAGCTCAAATCAATGTGTCACAATGCTTTTTCCACGAATATCTGACTCTGAATGACTCAAATCTATCCAAAACCAATTACATAACATAAATGTAGCTACAAGAAACTAATCTAGCTAACGAAATCAAAGCTAAGGCAANCACGACGCTCACATATCAAACAGTACCAAATCCTAAGGGGCGTTCCCCCACACAAGGTTAGGCAAGCCACTTACCTCGAACCAAGATCAATCAATCAGTCACAATACTTTTCCCACGAATATCCGGCACCGAGTGGCCCAAATCTAGCCAAAATCAATTATATAGCTTAAATATAACTACAAGAAACTAATCTAGCTAATGAAATCAAATCTAACGCAAGAAATTGAAAAATCGCTCAAAAAGCCTCTCCGGGCCCACGTATCGGAATCAGAGTTCATTCGTACTAAAATTACTCAAATCCGATACCAAAATCTCAATCAAAACCCCAAAATTCAGCCTAAGAACGTTTCTCAATTTGTTTCAATTTTCACCCCAAATCCGAATTTAAATGATGAATTCAAGCATAGATTAGTAGGATATAACCATAAAGGAGTTAGGAATCATTACCCAATGACTTCCTCTGAACATCTCTCGAAAGATTGTCTTCTACCGAGCTCCCAATTCAATTTTATGATATGAACTCAAAACCCTTATTTTTGAACTTTACATTCTGCCCAGGCATGCCCTTCTTCGCGAACGCGGTCAAAGCCTCGCGTTCGCGAAGCACAAGCTGCTTCAGACCAAAAATATACTCATCGTGAATGTGATGCACTGGTCACGAACGCAAAGCTCAACTAGCCTGACCCTGCGCAAATGCTGGACACTCATCGCGAACGCGTAGGCTATCATGCCTGGAACCCATCTGACCGCTAACTCTACGCGAACGTGAGGTCCTTATCGCGAACGCGTAGCCTAAGTGTTCCATACCTTAGCGAACGTGAAGAACAAACTCAACTGCCTTTCCCAGATGCTCTACGCAATCGCGAGACCTCTCTAGCGAACGCGATGAAGGATTATCTCCAACAAAAACACCAGAAATCTGCTATATTTCAAGTCCAAAAACTAGTCCGTTAAGCACCCAAAACTCACCCGAGGCCCCCGGGACCTCAACCAAACATACTAACCAATCCTACAATATCATACGAACTTAGTCAAGCCCTCAGATCACAATAAACAACGCTAAAATCACGAATCACCCTCAAATTCAAACTTAAAGAACTTGAAACTTCAAAATTCTACAACCGATGCCGAAACCTATCAAACCACATCCGATTGACCCCAAATTTTGCACACAAGTCATAATCAACACTACGGACCTACTCCAACTTCCAGAATTAGATTTCGACCCCGATATAAAAAATTCCACTACTGATCCAAAACTTTAAAATTCGACTTTCGTCATTTCAACCCTAAATGAGCTACAGACCCCTAAAACACAATCCGGACACTCTTCTAAACCCAGAGTCACCCAACGGAGCTAACGGAATCGACAGAACTCCATTCTGGAGTCGTCTTTACACAATTCTGACTACGATCCAAATTTTAAGGCTTAAACCTCCATTTAGGGACTAAGTGTCCCAAACACTCCCCAAAAACCAAAATAAAACCTCCCAGCAAGTCACAATAGCAGAAATAGATACGGGAAAAGCAGTTAATAGGGGATCGGGGCTCTAACTCTCAAAAGAACCAGCCAGGTCATTACAAAAGTTGTAAAAATATTGCCACTCACTTGTAAATTTCATCTCTTACATATTAATCGAAGAAAATTATGATTTCAAAAGTACTAAAATGAGTAATGAAATTAATTATTTAATTATTGGCTTGCTTGAGAGCAACGTGCGATGCCACCACGACCTTTAATGGATTTTGGATCGTGACAGCAGGTACCTACTGAATGCGAGTGCCGAGTGATTGAGAGGAAGGAGTGACTGTGAGGTTGGAGTGAATGGGAGGACTGAGTGACTGTTACTCTGAGAGGGTGCATTGATTTCATTATTGCTGCATTTCAGCTGTCATATATCATTGTTTTGGAAATTTTAGAAAGACATTATCCTCTGTTTCAGTCGAAGTTAATATAAAATTACTGTGAAATTTTAAATGTTGAACTTGAGCGCATGCCTACCCTTTTATGTTGAAAATTATTGTATTTGGACTTAGCTGTGAAGCTCGTCACTACTTTCAGTTCTTATTTATTGTTGTTACTTACTGAGTTGGTTGTACTCATATTACACCCTACACTTCGTGTGCAGATCCAAGTGATCCCGGACACAGTGGGTGTTGATTCTTTCGCACAGTTAATTTTTCGGATATTCAGGGGCAGCTGCCGTGTTTCGCAGACCTTGTCTCTCCTTCCCTATCTCCTTGTTTACTGTATTTGGTCTCAGACTATTATAGACCGTGTTTTTCAGACTTGTAATAAATAGATGCGCATGTACTCAGTGACACCAGGTTTTGGGAGTGTATTTGTATATGTGATTGTGAGGTCTTTTATTAAATTCAAATTATTATGTTTTCAAACTTAAAAGAAAAATGTGAGTTATTGATGTTGTCGGCTTGCCTAGTACTGATATAGGCGCCATCACGACATGTGTGATTTTGGGTCGTGACAACTAGTGGCCATATATCTATACTATATTAAAAGCACGAAGGCTCATAGCGAAATGTCGTTCGCCTTTTTTACCCTCTAAAATATATTTTAAATTGGACACAATTATAATTTAAGTTACTTTCCTAATATTTAGAATGAATGACTAGAATTTAAAACTAACCTTTTTCTTTTTCTTTTCAAACTTGATCTTTATCATAAAAAAAATTAAATATTATAAGAAACACTTCATTCAATAGTCATTTAATTATTTTTTTAATATTTAGGAGTTTAAAACTAATTAAAATTTACTTATTATTATTTTGTTTCTCATTTGAACTATGTAGAAAGTTATAATACTATAGCTTTATTAGATTTCACTTTGTATATGTCTTACACTTAAATTATATATAAATGATAAAAAATAGATAAAGGAAAAATAAAAAATTTAAAAAAGAAGAGGTACGGGTTCATTAGCTAAATATGAGATCGATAATGGGCAAAAAAACAACAAGATAATTTATGAGAACTTTTAATTTTTAATCCATGATACATTTAGTTAAATATGAGTGGGTTCATTAGCTAGCTTTCAATGGTATATTCTCTTACTAGCTTGCTTTAGTTTTTTAGTATCTTTTTTTTGTTTATTATTGTACTTTAATTTTGAATTTATTTAAAGTTTGTAGATTATTAGTTGCCTGCTTATATATTGTAAGTTGTATCCTTCAAGATATTTTAGATTTTTAAGCTTGTCGTGAAACTAAAATTATAAAATTACAAACATGAAATAAATGTTAAGTTGAATTATTGATGATTGAGGACTTCTGAGATAATTTCTTCAATTATTGAGTTAGTTATACACAACCAATAGTCCTGATCATCTTTAGAAACTGACACTTTTATTTTATAACTCAATATTATTCTTTTTAAAATTTATACTCATTGAGGAAGGATTCACATGCATCGCGCGTACCCTAAGACTAGTAGGATAAAATGTGTGTGTTTTAGTGTACAGTTTGCTAGTGTTCTTTAGTGGGTGAATTGATTTCTGTATGTCGCGACTTCTTATGTTTTTTTGAGAAAAAATTGCATTATAATAAAGTTTATTTAGATTTTCCAATCACAATAGGTTGGTTTAGTCTGGAAGCCATATTATGGGTTTTGTTTATTTTAAATAGTGTTGATTGCATCATAATAAACTTCATTATTAATGATTATCCTGAGATTATACCAGGTTCAAGTCGTCTTTTGGATTTGGTATTGCTTTAATCTTCTTTGATTTTTTAAGTGGTGAAAGTTGCATTTTATTGGGATTTTAGTCAGTTATTAGACTAGAACCGTGTCTTTTTTAAAGTAGTAGTTATTCTGGCTTTGTCATATGATGAATTTGGATCAATGTGTTTGTATGTAAAAGGATCTGTTAGGATGTATGTCTTTGAGTAATAGGTGTTAGATCATGATTCTCTAATCTTTAATGCTATTTAAATTTAAGCCGTGAACTTATACTCATTGGTGCTAGAAAAAAGGATGGCATACAACACCGTTATTGATTTGCTTTTGTAGAGTAATTTTATCTCTTATTTTGTCTGCTTCTTTCGTGTTTCTTGATTCACTAAGAATTCTCCTCCTTTTTACTAATTATTTTTAGCTCTTACAGTAATTACAGAAAAGAAAAGAATATCTTGAATATTATGGACATTCCTAAAAATAAAAGATGGATGTACTGTGACAGAGTTACTAAAGAATACTTGGGAGTAGAAGATTTTATAAACTATGTTTTTTTCTGAAAAACAAGATGGAGAAAAAATTACATATCCTTGTATTAAATGTGTGCTAATCGATCAAGTAAATAGGGCTAAAGCATATGATCATCTTATGATTAATAGTAGCATGCCGTCATATGATACTTGGTATTGTCATAGGGAGTCTCTAAAGGGATCAAATAATGCTCAAGGAAATAATCACACCCAGTCAACTTTAAGGAGCGATGATATGAGAGGAATGATACATGATGCCTTTGGAGGCATTACACAGTTCATGTGAGGAAAAAAGAAATTGGTAGATTTTGTGAGGGTATGGAGTAGTTATTATTATTATTATTATTATTATAAAAAGCTCATAATTTTATAGATGCTATTTTCTTCAATTGCTGGCTTTTACTGTTTCAGAAGAAGTTCTCTATCGCAAAACGTGGAGAAGCTTATGTCTTAAAGTCACTAGGAAAGAAATGGAAAGATTACAGGTGCGATTTAAAAGGTGAGTATATGCGAAAATATAAGACTAAAGACGCTTTGGTAAAAAATAGACCAAGTCACATACCGCAGGATCAATGGAGTGGTCTTGTCTCTTATTGGCGTTCTGATAAAACTAAGGTATCAACTAATCTTGAAAATACCCCTAGTTGCTTATTTGCATAGTGTTTTCATTTTAGTTATATTTAGTTTGTATTTATAATTTATAAGATATTGTTTTAATGTTTCAATGACAGAGACGTACGCAAGCAAATGGAAATAATAGGGCCAATCAAAAGATGCCTCATACGGGAGAATCCAAAAGTATTGCCACCTTGACGGATGAGCAGGTAAACTTATGAAAATTACTAACTATAATATTTTAAAAGCTTTTTTTGCCATGCATATATGACATCAATTTATTGTGTTAGGCTGTAAATTGGATAGAGCCTACACGAGCAGAAATATTTTTTATTAACTTATAAAAAACTTAAGGATGGTAGACGATGATTCTGCCAAGGCAATTGTAAGAGCACTTCTTTCTTTTATTTTCTAAATTAGGAAACAATTAGAAAAAAAACTTAGAAGAGAATAAATGAATTTTAAAATTGAATTTATTGTGTATTCTATGTTTAGGATATGATAAATGAAGGGATGGGCAATGATGAAAGATCTACTAACCAACCTCCTCGTAGTGTTTTTTGGAAAGGCGATGTATATTCTCAAGTGTTGGGAAATGAAAAAAGTGAGTATGTTCGTGGTTTAGGACTCGGTCCAACTCCTTCTATTCTATGGGGTAGTAGATCTTCCTTAGAAAATATTGATGCAGAAGATTCGTCTAGTGAGGTTGTACAAAGGTTAGAATAGGAGATAACCGAGTTAAAGGAGAAACATAATGAAGAAATGAATCTGATGAAACAAAATCAGGAGATGATGCAATCAAAATTACTCCAAGTGAGACAATTCATGCGTAAATATGCTCCTAATGAACCTATGCATCAAAATATTAATGGTATCTCAACTGAACAGGTAACTCGATTGTATAAGTTTTAGACATTTTTACGAAAATTTAATCCTATAAAAGTATTGTTAACTAGTGTGTTAATATTTATCAGGTTCCTGACACTAACAGTGCCATGAACGAGTACCACATACATCAAGAATACTTAGTGTTGCCGAAAATACTTTACATTCTCACGGTAATACTCATATGTGTCCTTCGGCGCTATTGTTTGTGTTTTCTACTGTTTGAGTTTATCTCCTTGATTTTTATTAATTTGTTGTTGTATTTGTGCTTTTCTTGGATGCTTCTTTTATATATTTCCTCTTTCCACGGTTGTTAATGTCGTAAGGTTGTGATAATAGTGAATACTGTCAGATACCATAATCACCTACTACATCTTGACCATCCAACTTTCTGTTGTAATTTGTAGTAACATTTTGCTCAAATATTAGTCCAAAAATGTGTTTTTTTCCTTTGCTATGCGAGTGAACTTCTCAGTTATATGGACTCCTCCTCCAGTTTACGACCCTTCTTTCTTGCCTTGGAATAAAATAAACTAGAGAAGCTTTTGTAAAATATTGACGGGATATTTGGAAATATCGTGTGATTTATACTAGTGTAACTCTTCCCTTTGTTGTGTAGATTTTACTTGATTTAGAATGACTTACATGTGTAGCAGAATGATATGTAGTAAACTTGTCCTTGCTTCTTGTGGCTGTTTTTTCCTAGTATATAATGTGATTACTTAAAAGCAAAATTTCAAGGAGAACATGACCTGCTGATACACTAGAAACTAATATGGAAAGCTTTATAATTTAATAAATTCTCGTACGTAGCTAAAAAATAAAGGCATCATCTCATTTGTTGGAATTAAAGTGTTTTTTGTTTCTAAGGAACTTTATACAAAACTTATATTGATATAGAAGATTCATGTAGCTCATCTCTACTAGTTAAAAAGTTTTATGTCCTGCGATAGGTATTATATTTGGACATAACTTCATATCAGTCGTGTGAAGGTTTTATGAGTGTCTTATTGTACTGGTCCATAGAACTTAGTCTTGGAATTGTAGTTATGTTTAAGGTCTTATCAGAAACAATTATTCTTAAGTTGACTATAGTTTCTAGAGTAATTTCAACTATTTGTGACACATACAATATGACTACGCCTAAGGTTTTGTCGAGGTTATTGTGCTTGTAAGCAAAAAGAACTTGTTTAAGGAAGCATATTCTAGTATCTATGTTTAAGGAAAAGAACTTGGCGACTATAACATTTGCTAATGAACTTGGAATGCAGCTTCCTTTCACTTCTCCAAGCTAATATTCTGCTTTTGATTTTTTTTGTTCCCCTCGATTATAACAAAGAAATAATCTCTCTTTCATTATCCATTTTGCTCGCCTATTAATCCCATCTAGTTGTTTCTGCTAATAAATGTTAGGTGAGGGAGTTGGCTGTCTTCAATATGTTTTTTCACATTATATTTTATCTTTTGACACAAATTTTTTATAATTTCAGGCCACACACTCTGATGTTCAATAATTTAGCGGGTGGAAAATTTAAATATGATGAAAAGTTACGAAAATTATTTGAAGACTATCATTCGTCATGATTAATTATATAATAGCATTAGCTATTTAGTTCAAATAATATAAGTTTATTTTTTAAGTTAATGTGACATTAATTTTTTTTATTAGTTCTTCCTTTTGTTTGTTAAGATTTAGTAAGATATATTATATTTTTGAATTAATATTAATACATTCTGTTGTTTGGAACATATTCTGGACGAATGTAGTAACTACTACCTCCGTTCCAGCTTATGTGAACCTATTTCGTTTTTGGTCCGTTCAAAAAAGAATGACTCCTTTCTAAATTTGGAAACAATTTTATTTAAACTTACAATCCTACCCTTAACGAGAAGCTTTTATAATCACACAAATACTCTGGGGCCTTTTTTGAATTGTTTAAGACCACAAATTCCAAAAGTTTTCATTTTTTCTTAAATTCCGTGCCCAATCAAATAAGTTCACATAAATTGGAACGGAGGAAGTATTATTAATGGTGCCTAAATTATTTCCATTACAGCTTGTGAGTTTTAGCACTAAAAACAATTGCTGTTAAAGATAAACTTTTAGCGATAATTTAGTTGAATATATCAGCCATTGAAATGGACGCTAAAAGGGCAAACTAAGATGTTTTCAGAAGGGATATTATTGCAATTCTAATTGCCACAAAACAATTGTTGTTAAAGATATGAACTTTTAGCGACAATTATTTTAAATTTAGTGGCTATATAAAAGGATGCTAAATAAGCATAATTAGCCATTTTTATATTGGGTTTAGCAGCCATCATAACCGCGTCAAACAGTTGCCGTTAAAGTTAATTGTTTTTAGTGGCAATAAATCAAATATTTTACCAACTTTTGTCAGAAAGTCCGCTAAAGGCTTTGCCAACCCCAACATCAGCGGCTAAATGTCAATGGTTGGTAAAAGATATAGTGACTATTGTTATTGCAGCTAAAGCCATTTTGTATTGCCGCTAAAGACCCTTTTTGTTGTAGTGCCACTCCCATTATCACCGCTCCTAATTGGAGTATTCCTTTTGAGCTCATGTGCGATGCTAGTGATGTAGCGGTTGGAGCAGTTTTGGGGCAACACATCAAAAAGGTTTTTCATCCCGTCTACTATGCTAGTAAGACTATGAATGACGCCCAAGTTAATTACATCGTTACAGAGAAAGAGCTCATTGCCATTGTGTTTGCAATTAAGAAATTCTGCCCATACTTGATGGGTGCAAAGGTTATTGTTCATACGGATCATGCGACACTTTGCTATCTTATGAGGAGGAAAGATTCCAAAACCCGGTTGATGAGATGAGTGTTATTGTTGCAAGAGTTTGATATTGACATCCAAGATCGAAAAGGGAGTGAAATCAAGTGGTGGATCACTTTTCTCGTTTGGAGGAGGAGGGGAGGCAGCATGATGGCCTTGAAATCAATGACACCTTCCCCGATGAGCAACTCTTGGCTATCTCAATGAAGGAACTGCCATGGTTCGCGGATCTATCAAACTTCCTTGTGTGTGGCATCATCCCGGATGAGTTCTCTTCAAATCAAAGGAAGAAGCTCAAACGGGATTGTCAAGATTATTATTTGGACGAGCCATACCTTTTTCGGATTTGTACGAATGGGGTAATTAGAAGATGTGTACCGGACGAAGAGCAAAATATTATTCTTGAGGCTTGCCATTCTTCGCCTTATGGTGGTCACCATGGCGGAGCAAGAACGGCGGCCAAAGTGCTAAGTTGCAGTTTCTATTGGCCCACTCTTTACAAAGATACAAGTGATATAGTGAAAAGATGTGATGAATGCCAACGGACCGGTGAAATCTCGAAGAAGAATGAAATGCCTCTCACTACAATTTTGAAAATTGATATCTTTGATGTGTGGGGTATTGACTTCATGGGTCCTTTTGTGAGTTCTTGTGAAAACACCTACATCTTGGTCACGGTTGATTATGTGTCTAAATGGGTTGAGGCCATTGCTCTACCCAACAATGAAGCGAGAAGTGTGGTGATGTTCCTGAAGAAGAATATTTTCACAAGATTAGGTATTCTGCGGGCTATTATAAGCGATGGGGGTCGTATTTTTTCAACAGGGCTTTTGACACTTTACTTGGCAAGTATGGTATCACTCATAGAGTTGCGACTCCCTATTATCCACAAGCTAGAGGGCAAGTGGAAGTCTCTAACTGGGAGATAAAGAGCATCTTGTCCAAAACAGTGAATGCTAACCGGACGGATTGGTCAAAGAAGCTTGATAATGCACTGTGGGCTTACCGGACTCCTTTCAAAACTCCTATCGGGACGTCTCAATACCAATTGGTATTTGGCAGAGCTTGTCATCTTCCGATAGAACTTAAGCACAAAGTCATGTGGGCTTTAAAAAAGTTGAATCTTGATTGGGATGCAGCCGCTAACTTGCGGGTTACACATTTGAATGAATTGGATGAGTTCTGGTATCATGCTTATGAGAGTTTGTCCTTGTACAAAGAAAAGATGAAATATCTTCATGACA
>AWOL01S0222094.1:30703-43232 GCA_000715115.1 Nicotiana otophora
CTAGACACGTGCTAGAATGAAACAAACCTACCTATTCCACGAGCAGTTCTAGTCGCCTCCATTATGGTCGGGTACCCGATCAATGTGGGTGTCGTGATTTTGGCCAACATGTCTATGGTCGCAAGGCAAGCTGATACCTCCTACCTGTATCCCAACACCATCACTGAGTACCTTACGGATGCACGGGTGGAGCCACAAGATTTTGATACAAAGGTTCGGGATAAGAAGCCCTTTCTCATAGTATTCTCTAATGGATGCACACAACCCGAAGAGAAAGGATCAGCCGACTACCACCGTAGACTAGTTTGACGAGCCATCGGTGGTAGCTGTAGAGAGAGAGGATATGCCATCCACTTCAGCAGAGCCTTCAGCCAGTGTAGCTTCCATGCCTCCACCTTCAGCCTCAGTGCCTTCCATCTCGGCTTTAAAGCTTTTTCCTATGCCCCATGCTCCACTTACTACGTTGCGAGTCTCCCAGACACTATAGAGCCTCAACAACTGGACGCAGACAACTATAGCAAAGCTATTTGACATATCCAGTCATGTTGTAGCAAAGTCATCCAGGGACACAGAGATGGCCACACAGCCATAGGGACTTTTCTTCACTCTCACCCTTCCTTTATTCTTATTTTGTTAAGCATTGGGGACAATGCTTATTTTTTATTCGAGGGATGGAGTTTCTTTGAAATATTTTGATAATTCTGTGTTTTAATGATTTTGAGACATTTGGCCTGTAATTAACTTAATACTATTTTCTTCTTCTTTCTCATTATGTATATATTCTCTCTTATCTCTCAATATATATATTCGTTACGCTTTTAATAGTTTTTTTCTTTATAGCTTCTTTATCTTTATGTTGGTTTTCTTGTTGAATTAGTAGCTCCTTTTTTATTTAATAGCTTCTTTTTATGTTTTAGTAGATAATAAGCATTTGGTTTTCTTAATGCCATAGTTATTTCCAAAGGTGGTTTTTGTGTAAACCGAGTAACTTTTCCCAATGATGGATGGCGTGACAACCTTTTAAAGAGGTTGAGTCCGTTTATGGTGTCTAGGTAATAATAGTAGTAGTAATGAATAAAAAGACCTAATTGAGTCATGCTCGAAGAGTCAAACATGCTTCACTTGGTACCAACACACTTAACTACGTGCTTATGATTAAAAACAAGGTTTTTTGAAAGAAATAGCTCTAGTTAGTGACCTTGTGACTCTTGTGTTGACTTAGGCAATCATCGAGTGGTTTAATCAAACCATAGTGATTTGCAATCTTGAATATGGTCGGTGTGGGTCCTCAACTCTATCCTCTTTAACAATCCAGCTGCGTGAGAGGAGAGATGTTTTTGTTGTAAGTCCAAGTACCTATGCGAATGGTCTAGAACTTACCCCGAATGTGTTTCTAGGCGAAATTTTAAGTTTTGTTTGGCTTGAGAAGTGATTGTAAGCCTTCCTTGACCTGCTTGAGGTTTTTCATTTCCCACCAATGTTGTTATCCCTTGTCAACCCATTTGAGCCTCGAACCTTTCTCATTTGATAACCATGTTACAAGCCTATACCCGTTTTGTCATGACCCTCTCTTAATACCCGAGCTTTCCTTAACACTCTTATGAAATAATTGGCTAAAAACGTAAGTTTGGGGGAGAGACAAGGAACTTGAAAGAGGCATCAAGGCACAAAAAGAAAAGAAATGATGAGAAGGAAAGGAAAGAAAAGGAAAGAACAAAAAGAAAAGTGCAAAAACAAAGTGAATAAGTTGAATAATTGATGGGATTCAAAGAAAAGTAATGATGCAAAGTATGGCGAAATCAAAATAGGGAGGAAATGAATATCATGATCAAGAAAGATTGATGTTAAGTCTCTCTAGTTCCCCCAAGGAAAAGAAAATGGCTCAAAGAGTTGGCATAGCATGAGCCAAGAAAAGAAAATGGAGTGCCAAAGGAAAGATGAACCCGTTCTATCATAGCATATCCAATTTTAGTCCAAAATCCTCCATTGCATTCCGAAAAAGCCCTACATGATTTCAAGCCGAGTGAGCTTACATTAGTGGTAATCTACCTGAGGAGAAATCCTATGGTACTTAAAGTCATAATTGCGACATTCTTTTAAGAGAGATGAGTGAACCTTTCGTAAATCTTTGGAATGAGTGCTAAATTCTTAAAAGAGATAGGCAAACGGAGAGTAGAGGAGGAGGAGGAGTTTGGGATCCATAATGACCTACATGAAAGAGCGAGCTTCCTTGATGAATAAAGTCAACTCTTGATGCTCAAGTGTTACATTAGAATTATTTGTGCATGAAAGTTTAACTTGTTGCCTTGTTGACAATTCATAAGTGGTGTGGGTAATTGTTGGTTCCAATTGATGTGTGAATGACTCACTTTTGATTGGATGGAATGGCTCTTAGCTTGTGGAGGTCGGAACTACTTTATTTGCTTGAGGACAAGCAAAAACTTGAGTTTGGGGGAGTTGATAACTAGGGATTTGGACAACTTATTAGCACATTTTAGCATTTTGTTTAGTCCAAAAGCATTTAATTGTGTTCCCAAAAACTAATAAAATATGCTTAATTGCAGGAATATTGGAAGATGAACTCCCGAGATGAAATCCAACTCAAAAAGGAGTAATCTGAACTCAAGGACATAAAAGGCACAGAAGCTCAGAAGTGCGGACCGCTGAATATCATCTGCGGCCGTAGGTTATGAAGTAAAAGCCATCAGAGTTTGGTGCAAAGTGCGGTCCGCACAATTCATGTGCGACCGCAAAAGCTAAGCCAAAGCAAAGTTCAGAGAAGGTGCATTCCAAGTCCCCCAGAAATGCGGAGTGCGCAATAATTGTGCGGCTGCAGAAGAAGAGCTATGTGGCCGCATATATAAAAGTGCGGACCGCAGAAGAGCAAGGTGCGGCCATACATGTAAAGTGCAAACCGCGAAAGAGCAATAAGCGGTCGCACATGTAAAAGTGCGGACCGCAGAAAGAGTGTATTGCGGCTGCTGATCAGAATTATGCAGCCGCAGACTTCCTGAAAAATTGAAGAAAAGTGCGGACCGCACATGAAATTGTGCGGCCACAGAACCTCCCGAAGGGCATTTTTGTTCGAAATTTCTAGCCTTGTATAAATAGACGAGTTTCACATTTTTAGGTCAACTTTTGACATCAGTTGCTACATTAGACATTTCCTTTTACTCCTTTTAGTAGTTTTTCATATTTTGAGCTATTTTAACTTAGATATTATCATTTTTGATCTTGTAATATGAGTTTAATTAACATTTCTTCTTCTATTTCTTCCATTTCAAGCATGAGTAGCTAGATTTTTACTAGGGTTGTGACGCAACCCTAGTGTGTAAACTTAATGGGTGTTTGATTTAATGTTTGTTCATGGTTGGGTGTTTATTATTTACCCTTGTTCTTGCTTTTATATTTGGAAATAGTGATTACAAACATTAGTTCATGCCTATTTGACTTGGTCTCTACTTGAGAAAGAAAGACTTAGTCTAGAAAAACTTGGCTAATAAGAAATTGGGTCAATCGAGAGATTGATAATCCTAATTAAAGGGTTTAACCAAGAGATAGTAATAAAACAACTTGAAATTTTATCAACCGTTTTGTTCAATACCCGTTTGGACTTAAGAAAGCCAAATTGGTCAAAATTATTATCTGATCGAGAGGTATTGAGTGGGTAATTGAGTGTTGATAGCTATAATACACCCTAACCAATAAAACAAGCATTAAGATTTATATCCCATTAGACAAACACCTAGGTGAAGGTCATAGACCTAGACTTTTTACAACATTTGAAAAATAACAGAAATAATCTCTTAGTTTTATATCTCAACTTTTCAATCTTAGATTTAAATTAGCATAGAAATAACCTAAGTTTGTGGAAGTGTAAATTGAGATAGTCAAACTCACATACTACCTACAATATATACTCCTAACTCCCATATATAATTCCCTGTGGAAATCGATCCCGACCCTTGTTGGGTATTATTATTGCAATCGACCAATTCATAACCTTAAATTGAGGTATGAAATTGGACGAGATCATTTTTTGGCGTCATTTTCGGGGAACCAAAAAATGGTGTTAGCTATATATTTAGGTGTGTTTTGGGAATATCTTCTTTTCCTTCCTTGTTACTAACGTGTTGAGAAATTATAGGTGCAATCATGGCAAACAATGAGCTCGGAAACTTACCTTTGGGGGATGTGAATGTTGAGGATGATCAAATAGATGAGGTCCCTCTTAAACCTCAAGCCAATAGACGAGGCCGAGCACCTCAAGACAATGTGCCCGCTCCACCCCCCACCTCCACTACGAGCAGCTCCACACCGGGTGTTGCCGAATGAAGGGTATGCAAGTACTATAGTCCTTCCCCGTATTAGGGCGGGAAACTTCCAAATAAGCAACGTGATGCTCACTTTGCTCGAGAACGAGAGTTCTTCACCGGTGCACCGGGTCAAAATGCATATAAACACTTGAAGGGGTTTGTAGGTACGTTTTGGAGGAGTAAACAAAAAAATGTCTCTGAGGATGCTTTGAGGCTAAGGCTTTTTCCTTTCTCTAAGCGGGGGAAAGATTTAGATTGGTTGGAACATTTTCCAAATCATTCTATTCATACTTGGGATGAACTAGCGGAGAAATTTATTTCTAAGTACTTCTCTCCCGGACACATGGCTATTCTTCGGGATGAAATTCTAGCATTCAAGCAAGAGCCCAATTAACCACTACACGAGATAAGGGAAAGGTATAGAACAATGGTGAAAGAGTGCCCAACAATGATATGATGGAGAATATGATTCAACAAACTTTCTATCGGGGGATCAATACAACCAACCAATGTGTAGTGAATCAACTTGCCGGTGGGAACTTCATGACTACGCCTTATGCGGAGGCATGTGATATCTTGGATGAGATGGCGGATACTTCATCAGCGTGGAAATATCGTTCTAATGTTCCACAAGGCGACCCCAATGTGATTCACCTTCACAAAGAGTTGCATGATCATGGACAAGCCATAGCCGAGTTGACTACCACCATGAACCAATTGGCAAAGGCACAACTTCAATAAGTGCAAAACCCAAGGCAAGTCAATGCAATGGAGGGAGTAGGTATGATAGTGAACAAGCAAAGAACAAGAAGTCCACAAGTGCAACAAAGAGTGGACAATTTTGTGCAAGATAATAGTGGATTTGATCAAGATGAATCTTACAATCACCAAGAAGAGGAGGTCCAGTATGTGAACAACTTTCAAGGTCAAAGAAATAATTGCCAAGGCCCTAGCCAACAACAATGGAGACTTCAAAATAATCAAGGCAATTGAAATTCTCACAACCGAGGTAATTTGAGTGGTGGAAAAATTAAAGAAATTGTAATAACAACAACAGTCAAGCCAATTGGAGTGGAAGCTATAATAAAGGAAATTGGCATAACGACAATAACCAAGGCAATAGGGGAGGCAACAATCAAGGTGAGTGGAATAACAATCAAGGAAATCGGGGGTCAGGTTTTCAAAGGCCATCGATGTATCAACAATCGAGCAACCCACCTCCTTATCCTTCCCAGAGTCCTAGTTTTTCCAACAATGAAATAGGCCGTATTAAGAACGTGTTAAATCAAATGATGGAGAAGAACGCCAATTCTGATGCTCAACTTGCTTCACACAACACCTCGATTCGTAACTTGTAAGTGCAAAAGGGACAAATCTCTCAAGCTTTAAATTCTCGTCCTAAGGGGGCACTACCAAGTGACATGGTGGTGAACTCAAAGGGTGGAAATAACACGGGGCATGCCATAGCCGTTACTACAAGAAGTGAAAGAGGTGGGAATGCACCCATCTCAAGTCAAAGGCAACATGTGGATGATGAGAAAGTGGTAGAAGAAGAGGATATCCCGAACAATGTGGTGCAAGCAAATGATAAAGTGAGGATTTCTATTGATGACAATGTGGAAGAGACTCAAGAGGAAGTGAACCCGTATAGGGATTGTGTCATTGACATACTGGAACCGGTAGTGCAAAAGGCTGAGGCACCATTGCCTAAGCCACCTCCTTCATATCCTCAAAGGGTTCGCCAAGAAAAATGGCGAGAATTAATTCAAAAAGCTCATTGACATGATGAAGAGTCTCTCGATAAATATGACATTAGTTGAAGCCTTGGAGCAAATGCCCGGTTATGCAAAGTTTATGAAGGATTTGGTGACAAAGAAGCGGTCTATGAAGTTTGAAACTATCAAAGTCACTCATCAAGTGAGTGAAATTGTGCATTCAATGGTGCCTAAATTGGAAGATCCTGGTGCTTTCACAATCCCTTGTAGCATTGGAAGTGCTGAGTTTGCTAAAGCTCTTTGTGATCTTGGGACAAGAATAAATTTGATTCCCTATTCGATTTTCAAGACCTTGGGAATTGGGCAACCAAGACCCGCATATATGAGATTACAAATAGCCAATCATACAATTAAGAGACCGTTGGGGTGATTGAAGATGTATTGGTTCGTGTTGATAAGTTCATTCTCCCCGCAGATTTTGCTATTCTTGATTGTGAAGTGGACTATGAGGTGCTGATTATTCTTGGTAGACCTTTCCTTACTAAGGGGAAGGCTCTTGTTAATGTGAAAGCCGGAGAACTCACTTTCTGGGTAGGTTATGAAAAGGTGGTGTTCCATGTGTGCAAATCTATGCGGCAGCCGAATAGCAATAAAGTGTGTTCGTTCGTGGACTTGGTGACCGATGTGATTATTAATGATACAAGTGACACAATTAATGTGGGTGATATGTTGGAGGCCGTCTTGCTCAACTTTGATGATGACGAGATGGATGGCTTCATTGAATGTGTTAATTCTATGCAAGGAATGGGGTCGTACAACTATGCACCCCGGAAATTTTCCTTGGATCTTGAGAATAGTAAAACTCCTCCTACAAAGCCTTCAATTGAAGAACCTCTTACCTTGGAGTTGAAGCCATTGCCTCCACATCTCAGGTATGAATTTCTTGGCCCTTGTTCCACTTTACCGGTTATTCTTTCCTCTTGTTTGACTAACGTGCAGGTTGACTCTACATTGGCGGTGCTCCACAAGAGGAAGAAAGCTATTGGGTGGACTTTTGCGGATATTCGGGGAATAAGCCCCGTATTTTGCATGCACAAGATTAACTTAGAGGAAGATGCCAAACCATCCATTGAATATCAAATAAGAATCGATGAAGCTATGTAAGACATGGTCAAAAAAGTGATTGTCAAGTGGTTGGATACGGGGGTTGTCTACCCCATTTCTGATAGTTCGTAGACTTCTCCGGTGCAATGTGTCCCAAATAAAGGGGGCATGACGGTGGTCATAAATGACAAGAATGAGTTGATTCCCATAAGAACAGTGACCGGTTGGAGAGTGTGTATGGACTAGCTCCAACTAAACAAAGTCACGAGGAAAGATCATTTTCCACTCTCCTTCCTTGACCAAATGCTTGATAGTTGGCTGGCCGTGCTTTCTATTTGTTTCTAGATGGATATTCGGGCTAAAACGAAATTCTTATTGCCCGGGAAGATCAATAGAAAACAACTTTCACCTGTCCTTGTGGCACTTTCACTTTCAAGCGGATGCCATTTGGCTTATGCAATGCACCGGTGACTTTTCAATGGTGTATGATGGTGATCTTTACGGATATGGTAGAGGACTACCTTGAAGTCTTCGTGGATGACTTCTCGGTAGCTGGGGATTCCTTTGATGATTGTTTGGCAAATTTGGATAGAGTATTGGCAAGGTGTGAAGAAACGAACTTGGTGTTGAATTGGGAGAAATGCTATTTCATGGTCGAGGAAGGCATTATCCTTGGCCACAAGATTTCAAAGAATGGCATAGAGGTCGACAAGGCGAAGATAGAGGTGATTACTAAACTTTCACCTCCAACTTCGGTGAAAGGCGTGCAAAGTTTCTTGGGTCACGCGGGGTTCTACTGACGCTTCATAAAGGATTTTTCTAAAGTGGTGAACCCATTGTGCAAGCTCTTAGAGAAAGATGCTAAGTTTCACTTCAATGATGATTGCATGAGAGCCTTTAAATTATTAAAGTTCAAGTTGACAACCACTCCCATTATCACCACTCCTAATTGGAGTATTCCTTTTGAGCTCATGTGCGATGCTAGTGATGTAGCGATTGGAGAAGTTTTGGGGCAACGCATCAACAAGGTTTTTCATCCGGTCCACTATGCTAGTAAGACCATGAATGATGCCCAATCAATTATACCATTACAGAGAAAGAGTTCCTTGCCACTGTGTTTAAAACTGATAAGTTCCATCCATACTTGATGGGTGCAAAGGTTATTGTTCAGACGGATCATGCGGCACTTCGCTATCTTATGAGCAAAGATTCAAAAGCTCTGTTGATGAGATGGGTGCTATTGTTGCAAGAGTTTGATATTGACATCCAAGATTGAGAAGGGGGTTAAAATCAAGTGGAGGACCACTTGTCTCGTTTGGAGGAGGAGGGGAGTCTGCATGATGGCCTTAAAATCAATGACTCTTTCCCTGATGAGCAACTCTTGGCTATTTAAATAAAGTATGTTCCATGATTCGTGGATTTATCAAACTTCCTTATGTGTGGCATCATCCCGGATGAGTGCTCCTCAAATCAAAGAAAGAAGCTCAAACGGGATTGTCAAGATTATTATTTGGACGAGCCATACCTTTTCCGGATTTGTATGGATGGGGTAGTTAGAAGATGTGTACCGGATAAAGAGTAAAATGTTATTCTTGAGGCTTGACATTCTTCGCCTTATGGTGGTCACTATGGCGGAGCAATAACAGCTGCCAAAGTGCTAAGTTGCGGTTTTAATTGGCCCACCCTTTACAAATATACAAGTGATATGGTAAAAAGATGTGATAAATACCAATGGGCCGGTGGAATCTCGAAGAAGAATAAAATGCCTCTCACTATAATTTTGGAAATTGATATCTTTGATGTGAGGGGTATTGATTTTATGGGTTCTTTTGTGAGTTCTTATGGAAACACCTACATCTTGGTCGCGGTTGATTATGTGTCTAAATTGGATGAATCCATTGCTCTACCCAACAATGAAGCAAGAAGTGTGGTGACGTTCCTGAAAAAGAATATTTTCACAAGATTTGGTACTCCGCAGGCTATTATAAGCGATGGAGGTCACATTTCTACAACAGGGCTTTTGACACTTTGCTTGGAAAGTATGGTGTCACTCATAAAGTTATGACTCCCTATCATCCACAAGCTAGCGGTCAAGTGGAAGTCTCCAACTAGGAGATAAAGAGCATCTTGTCCAAAACAGTGAATGCTAATCGGACGGATTGGTCAAAGAAGCTTGATGATGCATTATGGTCTTATCGGACTGCTTTCAAAACTCCTATTGGGATGTCTCCATACTGGTTGTTGTTTAGCAAAGCTTTTCATCTTCCGGTAGAACTTGAGCACAAAGCCATGTGGGCTTTAAAGAAGTTGAATCTTGATTGGGATATAACTGCTAACTTGCGGGTTGCAGATTTAAATGAATTGGATGAGTTCCGGTACCATGCCTATGCAAGTCCGTCCTTGTACAAAGAGAAGATGAAGTACCTTCATGACAAATACATCCGAAACAAGGAGTTCAAGGTGGGCGATCTTGTTTTGTTGTTCAACTCTTGATTGAAGATGTTTCCCGGAAAGCTGAAATCTAAATGGAATGGTCCCTTTGAAATTGTGGGTGTGACACCTTTTGGTGCATTGGACTTGAAAAACAAAAATAATGAGGTATTACGATTCAATGGTGTCACCGGGTGAAACATTATTTGGGACAAGCTGATGATGGTCACGTGGTGGCAATTATTCATTTGAAATGATGGTAATTTGCGTCGTGCAATTAGGTTCTTCTTGGGAGGCAACCCATATTTTCCTTTTGTTTTCTTTTCTTCTTTTGTAGATAGGTGTTATTTTTGTGCTAACTGGATTTGAAGTGTGTTGCAGGGATGAGTGTACTTTACAAGAACTGTGCCTAGAAAATTGGCTAAGTGTGGAGGAAAATGCGGACCGCATGTGTATTGTGCGAACCGCACAATTTAGGTTACTACAGCAGAAGGGAACTGCGGCTGCACAATTATAGTGCGGACCACACAAATTAGAAAGGGAAAATGCAAACTCTCTGAAGTTAGGTTTGTCAGAGAAATGGCCAAAGTGCTACCGCACATTATAATATGCGGTTCACAACAAAAATCTGTGGTCGCACCACAAATTCTATGGACCGCATGTCAGCAAAGGCTTTTGAGCCCCAGGTAACACACTGCGGACCGCAGAAGGAATTTTGCGGCCGCACTCATCACTTTTACCCTCTTAGTCATTTTTTTTCTAAGGCTACTGTACATTGTTTTACCTCTTTGAGCACTCAAAATTCTAAAATATTGAAATCATTTGTTCAATTATCTGCCACACTTAATCCACATTTGTGTTCACTCATTTGCACTACTTCATATCTTGTATGCTTCAATTACTTATAGATTTTTTCAATTTTTAGTTTAATTTATAATTTGTTAGGTAGATTTAGGCTATTTGTCAATAGATTTCAATTTTACAACCATGTGGGGTTTAAACTGTAGTGGGTCAACTCATAATTGCTCTATGAGGAATTAGTGAATTGATTGCCATGCTTAATCGTTAATACAATGTCGGATTTTTGAAAAGCTTGAACAACCCTAAAAAGTCTGCTCATAATTGTTTTGAAATATACGGCCGCACAAGCAATTGTGCGGTCCGCAGAAGTTGAGATTAGGGTTCTTTAGTCAAGGCTGATTCTACTGCCGCACTTGAAATTGTGCATACCGCAGAAATCCCATCGCGGCCGCAGGAAAATGAGTGTGGCCGCAAAACAGCCCAATCTTTGTCTTCAGAGAGTTAACAAGTTAATGAGTCTGTTATGCGGCCGCGATGATAAAAGTGCGGACCCCACTACAAATCGGCGGTCGCACTAATAATTGTGCGGACCGCAAATCCAGTTATGAGCATGCAAGATCAAACTGTGCGGTCCGCACAATCCAGCCTGCGACCGCACTTGTAATTGTGCGGACCGCACTTCCCCACCCTGCAAATATATTTTGCACTGTGTGTTCACTGTCTGTTTACACTTGGAGTACAACCGACACCTGTTGTTGCTTGTTACAGAATATGGTTAGATCTCGAGGACGCGGAGATACTTCAAATGGGAGGAGTGAACCTTCTAGAGGTCGAGGAAAAAGTACTTTACCCCCGCCCTCCAACAGATAATTGCCAAGAAAGCTACAGTTGGCCGAGGAAGAAATCAAGAGCCCTCTGAATCTAGTTCTTACGCCCCATCTCAGAAAGCATCGGAGGGCGACTCAGTTCAAGAGCAGACAGCTTTCCAATCACAACCATTGGGGAGGTACCAACTCTGGGATGAGCCTTTCACATCGCATAGCACCTCCGAGGGTTCGAAGAGTACCGGTCAGGCTTTGGAGCCCTCCTCTACACATGTCCCTAAGGCAGCAGCGACTACTGTTGATGATATTCCAGATGATAGCCGAGAGGGGGATACCACAGTTGTCGGCCTTGAAAGGTCAAAGAAGCAATAAGTCTGGGAGGATTGGTTCATCAGTCTAGCTGTTTTCACTCGCTTCCGTGGGTGGTGGCCGGTGAGATTGTTCACTCTTGAGTGACAATTCCAACTTAAAGATATTGAAAAGTATAATCCAGCAGTATTGAGATAGTTTTGAGAGCGGAAGGGGTGGATGTGGTTCACCCAGAGTGTAGTGGACGCCAAGAAGTATCTGGCCCGGGAGTTCTACGCCAATGTGGCACACATAAAGAAAAGGACCAAAGTGAGAAAAATGAGGAATCTGAAGGTGCGGTTCAACCAGCACAAACTGAACTCCTACTTGGGGTTTGAGAATGTGGAGCCTGCATAGCACTTGGAGAAGCTGTCGATGGGTGATGCAGCTCGGCCATGGCTAGCTGATATTCTTGCAGCCCCAAGGCCACAACCACCATGGATCACAGCAGAGGTTTCTATTCAGTGGAACACCCTAAACTTCGAGGCGAAGGGATCTCAGACCTTTGTATGCAGCAGATAAGACCAGTGCCAGAATGAAACAAACCTACATATTCCACGGGCAATTCTAGTCGCCTCCATTATGGTCGGGTACCCGATTAATGTGGGTGTCGTGATGTACGCCAACATGTCTGTGGTCGCAAGGCAAGCTTATACCTCCTACCCATATCCCAATACCATCAGTAAGTACCTTACGGATGCACGGGTGGAGCCACGAGATTTAGATACAAAGGTTCGGGATAAGAATCCCTTCTCATGGTATTCTCTGATGGATGCACACAACCCGAAGAGAAATGGTCAGCCGACTACCATCGTAGGCCAGTCTGATGAACCATCAATTGTAGCTGCAGAGACAGCCAATATGCCATCCACTTCAGCAGAGCCTTCAGCCAATGCAGCTGCCATGCCTCCACCTTCAGCCTCAGTGTCTTCCATCTCGGCTTTGAAGCCAGTTCCTTTGCACAATGCTCCACTTACTGCACTGTGAGTCT